>LPNX010258678.1:74824-138810 GCA_001517045.1 Pseudotsuga menziesii
TAATGATCATGATTAGGCTGGCTCGTGATGAGACCTCCTATTTTTCAGTCAAAATTTATATTTTCTTTGTTCATTTTCATCTTTTAAATTTTATAAAATGAGAGATTATTACCCAGCATGGTGACCAAATGGTAATGTCAGTCATTAATATAACTAGAAAATGAATCAGCTGGCTTGTGATAAGACCCCTTATCTCTTGGTTTGTTAAACCAAAAGCCATTACTAGTTTCCTAATAATGTCATACTAGTGATATTTATGATTCTGATCAGACCGGCTTATTACTAATACCTTTCATCTCTCATTTTAGCATTTTATTGACTGGAACAAATTCTAAAAAGTTTTCATATTGTAAATACTTTTGAAAACTGATATTAGAGATCTGTAAGAGTTTTTCAAAAGTACAAGTTTCGAAAAAGATATTAATAAGCTATCCCCACTTTATATAAAAAATAAAAAAGGTAAGGAATAATCTGAGTGACACTTAAAAATAAAATAATGATAGGTTTTATCATAGATTTAAGAAACCTTGATCATCCTGAACAAACTTTTAAAAGATTTAAGTCTAGTATCATAATTTTTAGTTAACGAGCAGACTGACTATTTTTTCAACTAGAAGCTCTGTTTATTTACATTTATTTTTTCAGCTGCTAACTAAAGATTACTGACTGATTATATACAAAAATTTGACAGCCTGTAATATTTAACTAACAGAATAAAAACTGGCTGTAATAACAGAATGATGTTTGAAAGTTACACAAGTTTTATGAATTTCTCATCATCCTTAAATTTTATGAACTATAATTCAGTTTATATACAAAAATATAAATTCATTTACAAACATCAAAACAAATTATATACATTTTAAGACCAAAAAATATTATCAAAAATACTTTTTTTAGGATCAGTCCATTCATTGGGAATGTTTCGGACTATCCTTCAAGTGTTTGTAATAGAAAGGTACTTGGACCCATCTTCTCAGCAATAACAAAGGGACCTAACCAAAGCTTCTGAAACTTAGTATGATCTCCCTTTTCCTCTTGAACTTTATCCCATTTTAAAACTAGGTCTCCCACCTGAAATTCTCGATTGGAACTAAAGAATTGGTCAAACCAAGATTTCACAATTTGTTGATGCTTTGTAAAGTGCTGTTTTGACTTTTCTCTTTCTTTCTCAAGCTTTATCAAAGTGTTAATTCTCTTTTCCATTGCTGGACATTCTTCATCTTGAACAGATTGAGCTAACTGTAATGAAGGTAAGAATAAATTCGGTGGTAAAATAGCTTCAGTTCCGTATACCAAGAAAAATGGTGAGTTATCTATTGCAGCATTAGGAGTCACTCTGTCTGCCCAAAGGGCATTGACCAATTCTGTATGCCAATCTCGATGGTGAACTGAAATGGTTCTTTTGAGAATTTTCAATAAATTTTTATTTGTTGATTCAGCTAAACCATTTCCATGAGGATGGTAGTTAGCTGAATACCTGATTCTTATTCCCTTCTCTAAGGCAAATTGAGTTAACTCAATTGATGAAAAATATGAAGCATTATCAAAGATGAGGGAATCTCGAATACCAAATCTTGTTATGATAAATAATTCTAAGAATAATATAACCTGATTGGTATTTACAACCCTTAATGGTGCAGCTTCTGCCCAACAAGTGAAATAATCAGTTGCAGTTATTATATATTTATGTTGCTTAGAGGAGGGAGGATTTATTGGCCCTACTATATCAATACCTGATTGCTGAAAGGGTCTTTCAACTGAAACAGGTTGTAAAGGAAAAGCAGGTTTCTTAACCCTTCCCGTAGCAATTTGACATTCCTGGCATTTTCTAACAAAAGTATAGGAATCTCGAAACAAGGTAGGCCAATAATAACCAGCCCTAAGAATTTTGTGCGCAGTAGTTTCTCCACCAAAATGACCTCCTGTTGGTCCAGAATGTAACTCTTTCAGAATTACTTCTGTTTCATCTTTGTCTAGACATCGAAGTAATACTCCGTTTGAATTTCTCTGAAAGAGAACATTATCAATTAATAAATAAGGAGCAGATTTCAATCTAAGTGCTCTTTTCTTTCTTGGTTCTAGGTAATCAGGAGCAGTTCCTGTTTCCAAAAGTATTCTTATATTAGTATACCAGGAATCTTGTGGTGGAGGATAAAAATAAATTTCTCTGGTAAGTAAAACCTCATCAATGACAGTTTCATCTTTATCATTAGGTAGATGGGCAACTTTAGCAGCTAATTTACATAATCCTTGACCTTTAACTATCGTTCAGGGTTTAATTTCTAAGTCATACTCTTGAAGGGCTGTCATCCAAGGTGCCCTTTTCTCACCTAAGTCCTTTTGTACTAACAAGTTTCTGACTGAGGAATAAGGAACAATTATTTTCGTTTTAGATTTCAATAAATATGGACGAAAATGTTTAATAGCTTTAAAAACAGCAAAAACTTGTTTATCAACTTCATGATAATTAAGTTCAGCACCTTTGAAATTTGAACTCATGAAGGAGATTGGAACTTCGTTATTTTGTTTATTTAATTGGTTTAAAACTGCTGCATATGAAATATTAGAAGCAAAAGTATACAATATGAAATCCTTGTTAAAATATGGGCTTAGAAGGCTAGGAGCTTCTGAAATGGCTTCTAAGATTTTCTGAAATGACTCTTTTTCAGTTTGTCCCCAATTAAAAATAGCGTCTTTCTTAATCATTTTCTGCAAAGGACGAATGATTTCGGAGAAACTAGGAATGAATCTCCTGACAAAATTTATTTTTCTGAGAAATGATTACATTGCTTTCTTGCTAGAAGGATAAGTTATCTTTGAAATGGCTTGGGTTCTTTCAGAATCAATCATGATTCCATGCTTTGAAACCACACAGCCTAATAGAATACCTTCTGAAACAACAAATATTGTTTTTTTAGGATTTAATGATATTCCAAATTTTCTACATCGTTCAAATACCTTTCTAAGATGATTAAGATGATCAGGTCGATGTTTAGAATAGACAGTAACGTCATCCAAATAGACAACGACTGAATGATTAATTAAGCCTCTAAAAGCGATATCCATTGCCCGTTGAAAAGTTGCTCCAACATTGATTAACCAAAAGGGCATCTTGCGGTAAGCATATGTTCCCCATGGAGTTCTAAAAGCAGTTTTCAATTGATCATCTGGGGAGACTAATATTTGATTGTATCTTGAGAAACCATCAAGGAGTGATAGTATCTCAGCCCCAGACACCTTTTGAAGAATTTGTTCCATGGGAGGAACTGGGTAATTATCCTTTTCAGAAGACTTATTTAGATTTCTAAAATCTACACACAACCTAATATCCCCGTTTTTCTTCCTAACTGGAACTAATTTTGCTACCCATTGAGTATGCCTGATGGGAAAAATAATCTTGGCAGCTAACAATTTATTTAGTTCCTTCTTAATTGTCGGTTCTAGTGACGGGTGATATTTCCTTAGCTTTTGTTGAAAAGGTTTTGACTCCTGTTTAATTGGAATTATATGTTGCATGACTTGTGTGTTGAAGGTTTTCAGGTCATCATATGTCCAAGCAAAGACATCCTTGAATTCCTGAAATAATTTTATAAATGCTGTTTTTTCTTCGGGATTGCAATCCACTCCTAGATTTATAGTTTGGGGATTTAGTTATGTTCCTAGATTGATGGTTTCATACCTCATTCGAGAGCTATTAGTTTTACAATTAGGGACAGATCTAAATTTATCCTGCAAATCAAAGAACTTTTCTAATCATAGTACTGAATTAGGGACTGGTTTTACCTTTTCAAAAGCTTTTTCAACTGAACAAAAATCATTTATTACCGAAAAATCCCGCAGATTTTCGTTGTGAGTGACTTCATCTATGGCTGAATCTTTAAAGGTATCCTCATTCATCAGAAAATTTAGCACCTGCACATCATTATCGACTACACGCCAGCTAAAAATATTATCAGGTATAGAAGGTCTAAAAATCAATTCAACTGAAAAGAAATCTGATGTAAAATTTTCTGACGGAATTAACTTTGATGCTACATTTGCCAACAAATCTGCTTCTTGGTTTTGATTTCTAGGAAAAGAAATTATGTTAAATGCATCAAAATGTGAGATAAGGTTCCATACCTCCCGTTGATAACTCTGTAAATGTTTAGATAGGCAGTGAATGGAGTTACGAACCTGTCTGACAATGATCTCGGAATCGTCGTATGCAATTAACTCTTTGATATTCAAATCAATTGCTTTTTTCAAACCTTGCATTAAAGCTTCATATTCCACAGTGTTGTTTGTACAATTAAATTCCATCCTACAAGCTATACACGTTTTATTTATTTGAGGGTCTACCAACAAGCAACCAGCTCCGGCTCCTTCTTTAGACTTCGCGCCATCAAAGTATAAAGTCCAAACAGAACTATTCACAACCACTTTGCTTTCTATAATATTTACAATATTCATATTATCTACATCATCAATGGTTTCCTTGAATTAAGAGTTAGGAGAAATAGATGTCACATTTCTAATTTCAGATTGCTGTTTATTTTCAGAAAAGGCAGAATTTTCAGCTTTAAAATTACCAAATCCCAATTCATACATGTAATTCCCCATAATGCAATCTAAAAATAAAACAGGTTCGCTAGGATCATGCAGTTCTATGACAGTATGTTTCATATATCTTTCTCTATTTATCTTTATCTGATTTGACTTTCCTTTCTTAGGTAACCATAATGTTGACCAATCCATGGCAAAGAATCCATTCAATTGTTGAGACCAATCCCTACTTAAAAATAGCCCATATGCATCTGGAATATCTGCAACAACAATATCTATAATTTGATAAACCGAAGGGTTACAAGCAATCCTGACTAAAACATCTTTCATTTCCCCTACAACCTTTACATTTGTCCGGTCTAATTGAGTTATTTGAGAATTTGATGGGACATATTTCCCATTCAACTTCTTGCATACTGATAAAGGCATGACATTGGAGGATGCTCCGGAGTCTACCATGCAATTATGAACATTCCTATTGAAAATATCAAAGGTCAGTAAGAATGGAGGTGTGGTTGATTTAGAATTCTTACCTATAAGCGAGGCCTTGTCAGCCGTTGCTTTTCCTTTATCAGTTGCTATTGAATCATTATTGGAGCTGTTTGCAGCAACATTTTGTTTTGCATTAGGAATAATTGAACTCATGGAAGGATTTATAACATGGCTATTAGGCATTGGATAGATTTGAAGGAGGTCGTACATACTGATGTTTGCATGTGTCTTCTTTAAATCTTCAATTATATCATATTGTAAATCTAATTTTGGAGCATTTTGTGTAGGCTGGGTAACTTTGGTTGATTGAGCCTGTTTGCCAGATTGAGTTTGTTTATTAGGCTGTGCATTATTGTTGTCATTATTAGGGGTAGAACTTGACGAGGCTCCAGGAGTATTTGTGAATGCTCTACTACGAGTATTATAGACATGCTGTCCTATAGGTGGACTTTTACTCTCATATTCTTTTACAAGACTGTCCCAGAAATGACTGTTAACTTGTTGAGGTTCCTCTGATTCTTCCTCATTTTTTGATTCCTCTTCTTCTTCGTTTTCTATTATTTCTTGATTAGAAGGAGTCTCAGATAAAGAGAAAACAGCTCGGATTGTATTGAAAATCTCTTCATTCGCTGCTATGTCAGGTGGTGTATTTGTTTTATTTGTATTTGGGTTTTGTCTAAACTGATTTCTGAAATATCCCCTAGAAGGGGAAGCCTCAGAATTGGTTTTCTTTAACCCCACAACCTCATTGGTTAATGTTCGAATAGCATTTTGCAGCTGTTCTATGTCAAATGCTTTATCTTTTTCTGAATTGAGTTTTTTAGTCTTCCTATGAAGAAAAGTGTCAGGTTTCCCACTCCTATCTGGTTCATAGGACATAGAATCCTTCTCGACTTTAATGGCTTCCTCAAAAGTTTCTACTAACGTTGTTTTCCCAGCTCTCTTAACGAACATCCTAGAATATTTTGGTAAGGTTGAAGTATAATTTTCAATAATTATATCTTCGAGAGGTTGAGAAGCAACTGGAATTTTATTTTTTAATCTTAGAAACCTATGGTTAAAATCTTTAATCCTTTCTTTAGATTCCATTTTAATTCGAGATAATTCTAGGGCTAAAAGAGCAGGTGTTTTATCTTCCCCAAATTTATCTAAAAAAACTTTATTAAATTCAGCCCAATTTGTGATTGATCCCTGTACTAACGAGAAGTACCAGGTAGAGGCTCTTCCTTCAAAAGTTAGAGGAAACAATCTACAAACTACATCTTCATGCTGAACATTCAAGGTTTGAATAGCTAACATGAATTTGTCGACATGCACTTCTGCAGGTTCTTTGTCATCAGGATTAAAATTAGGGAGGAGTTTGTCTGAGTGTTTAGGCAAAGGATGTTGCACACCAGGGATAGCTATAGCAGCTGTTCTCAACCAAGGGAGTTGTGGATTAGGTGGAGGGTTAGCTCCTCCTCCCACAGGTGCATTTCCTGCCATTGGACTTCTTTCAGAACTTGAGGAATTCCCTGAATTGGATGATCTTGGACTATCGGGTGGTGATTCAGGCGGAGAAGGTGGCTGATCAAAGCCACCTTCTACAGTTAGTCTTCTAGTAGTGTTTGTTTGAATAGTCTGTCTTTGATGACTTCTCGTTTGATAATGTGGAGTGATATCAAATTCTTGCAAACCTTGAGAAACTATGTTCAATTGCGGATTACATCGTTGTTGCCTAGGAAGACCATAATCTATCGGAGATACACCAAGTTGATTGGCATATGCTCTGGTAAGAATATGTCGTGATTCTTCCAAAGTTTGAGTACTTTGTTCAGTAGTAAATGGAGATGTGATATGATCACGTTCAAGGATGCTCCTAACAGTTTCTATAAACGGTGATCTACTGAATTCTGGAGGATGTGGGCTGGTTGAAAATTTCTCATTAATTTTTCCTGCCATTAATCATTATCAGGCCCTCCTTCTAGTGCCATTTGTTGGCCTGATTTTCTGACCTAGGCCAACAAGGAGATTATGCCCACACAATCAGCTTAAAGCAGCGTCTGGTGTGTTTAGAGTAACAAAATCTCACAGGTTATGGTCCTGCTACCAATTGAATTTTTCTCTTAAGGAGAAACTAAAATTCAGTGAAAATCTATCCTAAAGTTATATATATCTAACTAAACCCTAAAATTAGTTTTAACTACCAAAGTTATCCTATACTTGCTTTCTTAAGGAAAGTCTTTGATTTTTGAAGGCTTTTATATTTAATTTTCTAAATATAAAAGACTATAAAACTTATTCTAAAAATTACACAAATTCTATTTAATAACTGTTAAATGTAAACTATACTAGAATAATAACAACTGAACTACCTTAACTTATCCTATCTATCCTATCTCAGCTGAGAGCGATTTTAAATATTATATTAATTATTAATTAATATAAGATTAACAGAAAGATAAAGGGTAGGATCTAAATAGAAATATTTAGGCCATACACACTAAATCATTCTGCTACAAAATAACTTATCAGAAAAACTGAGTTAAACAATTATTTCAAATTTTCTGAAGTGTCTAATTAATTAATAACTAATAACCAACATTAGATATTTGAATAAGAGATAATGATCAGTATGAAATCACTGTAAAAATACAAATTATATCTAACAGACATAAATATATATCATTATATCTTGAATTTACAGTAGAAACACTATTAAATTCAGTGACAATGACATATTAATTCAAATATAATATTGGGCTGACAAAGTGAAATACTGATTAATAATCACAAGCATAACCAAGTACACTGTATTAATATTAAAATAGAAGATCATATACTGAAATATAAAGAGTATCCAAAACAATACCAGTCATGATATCAACTTGGAGATTTCCAGTCACCTCCCATTTCCAAAGATAAAACTTCAGCCAGGAACAAGACTAGTATCAAAATAGTATTTCAAGTATTTTTACTTTAGTCACTCCATCCCCTTTCTCATAAAAATTACAAGCTTATATAATACTACCAATCTTTCGATTCAGTTTTTCTATAAATGCTATATGCAAGATTATAGGAGTCCTATCGCTATCAAAGAGCATCAACTCTTTTCAACCTACACCTGTCACTAGAGGATAAAAATGAAAACAACTTAGCCTAAAACATTTGTTGGTTTAAAGGAACTGGCAAATTCGTGGCTATTTAGAAATGCCAATCTTCAATACACATCCACGTCTTCCAACTGAAATCCAGAATATTAGACACGTCCTAAAACTGTGAATAATAGCGATGACATACCCACCTGTGCTAGTTGATTTAGTTTATGCATAGATTCCTTGCTATCCTGTCTCCCATCTATACCTTCGCACCGCGGTAGTCTGAACAATCTCCTGAACACTCTGCTAACACGGCAGGGTAGACCCATCCACAGCCGCATAGGCGGGTTTCAACAGGCGATGGACGCTTCAAAACACTTAGGCGTATCGGAGTCGAAAAAGTTACAACCTAAGCTGTGGGTGGGAAAACTTTCAATCGGAAATCGGAAAGACATCGACATCGGCAGCCAAGTGCTTTGCAAAGATGCAACGATGAAAGAGAAAAGGCTAAAAACATGCGACACGCATCGGCGGGAAGAGCGCTTTTCATTTCGGGTAGCTAGCTGATTTGGGAGCCGCAACGGCGGAGGATGAACAGACAACAGGTTCTGAAGCGGAGCGCTTTTCATTTCGAGTAGCTAGCTGATTTGGGAGCCGCAACGATGGAAGACGAACATACAACAGCCTCCGAAGCAGAGTGCTTTTCATTTCAGGTAGCTAGCTGATTTGGGATCCGCAACGGCGGAAGACGAACAGATAACAGCCTCCGAAAAAATGCTAAGTGCTTAAAGACTTTGAAATTTAGCAACGGTTAAAACTGTTTCTCCTCCGAAAGGAAGTTTTGCAAAGGACGAATGGTCTGATCCATCTTCAACTCAGCAAAAACAAACTCGAAAATCTGCGACCCACAATGATTCCAAACACGAGCAATTTCTGAAAACTAGGATGAAAGGTAATCTTCAAGAAATCATCCAAAATTAAAGCATGACCCAAAAATCATGGATCAAAATGATTCAAAGCAACATTAAATCATGAGGGGGACCAAAATTTTTAAGAAATTTGAGGAAGACAGTTTCAGCCGCAACATGTTTATTGACATGACACATAGTGTTAAAATAGTAAATCCTAATGTTCTAACTAATGATCCAAATTATCATTTGAGTTATATGCATAAAATCTCATAAATATAGTTTTTAAGACTTTGCAAAATACCATCCATTAATATCCAAAACGAATTTGATAGGATACTAAGATATAAAACTATAACATATTAAGATTTCCAAATGATACTCATTTATTCACTGGCTATTTATATACAATTTTACAAAGTCATGGTAAGATATTTAAGTTACATATGGGGTGTGAACTCTTAGGTTTAATAAGAATTTTAATTTAATAATTCTCCTTTAGTTCTAGGAATTTAAGAACTTATAATATCTTGTCAATAACCATTTTAAAACAAATTCAAATTGTGTTTTTGTTGATCCTCAATTAGCATACCATCCCTTTAAGTTTCTTAACTAAACATATATAATCAGATAGATTAATAAATAAAATTGATTATATAAAAATTTATGAAACTTACAGCTGCTAATTATCAAGTTTATGAAAATGTTTTCATCAGCTTCTAATATGTTACTTGACTCTTCTACAAATGAGAGTACTTTTAGAATCGAAGATTCTGAAGGCACTCTTTATAATTTTAAATAGGTAAATCATAAAAGAGAGCTGATCCCTCTTCATCTAATGGAAAAATGAAGGGGTTGTTGCTAATTGCCAACAGTCACCAAAGAGAATATGTTGCAAGTGTTGTCCAGAACTGATGATGCACATAGATTCATGGAGGATCTTATCAGGAGAGTTTAGTTGGAGGAGAGATAAGGTGGAATTGTTGGAAGAGTATATGGCTCTGAATTGTGCTTCATTAAAAGAGAGATGGAAAATATGAAGGAAAACTACCTACATATGTTAATGGATAGAGACATGACTCTCCAATTTCATGAAGATAGAGCAATAGCAGAAGGAGAGAAACTTTATGTGGAATTGGGAGATTCACATTCCTCTACCAGTACCATTAGTCATCATATGTGTGTGGATAATTTCCCACATAATGCTTTGGAGGGACCTCATGCGTAAGGTGAGCATGAAGAGTATTCAGTGATGCAAATGATTGATGATGGTAGTGATAAGGATATGGTTTGTAGAGCACTTACTTCACACAAGGAGGACATATATGACATTGATTAAGAACTTGATGGGATGCAAAAGGACAGAGAGAGATCGCTTGAGGAGATTCCATCCGAATCAACATGCAAAGGTATTTATTTATCCATGGATTGGGCAGGTAAGTACATGATAGAAATGGATACTATTGGCCCTAGGAAAAGATAAGAAACTAGATTCGACTAAAATTCTGCTCGGGAATATGAAGATTCAGGTCACATGATAGAAGAGTTTGCGACATAAAGAAGAGCTGCGACATAAGAAACCATGGAAGAAGAGTCCATGATGGAAGAGAAGCTGAGAAGAGAAAAACCATGACCAAAGAGAACAACCGCGACTGGAGAGAAAATCCATGACGAAAGGAACCACGACAAAAGAAGAGTGACAATGGTTGAAAAGGACAACTCGATTAATCATGGGTAAGAAGTCAGTTAGAATAGTGCATGCTTTGGGAATAAAGCATTTTTGTAATTATGGGTCGATAGTGCCTACTATTAGTGTAACTAAATGTAGGAGAATAAGAATGATAGCCTATCAGCTAAAATAATAGAGTCGGTTGAATATGGCATGTAAGAGACTATAAAAGAGAGAACCCAAGTTGTGTGCGGGTTGGTCTCTGTTGGCTCCTATCTATGTAGAGTTTTAGAGTCATAGAGAAGAGAGTCAATCCAGGTTGTTTGCATATCGACAATAGAGTGAAGGAGAGGAAAAATTTAGAGATCTAAGAATAGAGAGCATGAGAGGAGAGAAGTATGTATATATTGTAGATAAGATGTAGAACAAAGTCTGCAAGTTGAGTGCGCAGAAGAAAGGTGCTATATATTTCTCATACTAGATGAAGGGTGCCTTTGTGCTTTTTCCTAGATGGGTTTCCACGTTAAATGTTGTATCAATGTGTTTTTGATGAATATGTCTATGTTGAATGAATGTATGCTATGGATAAGTAAGTCTGAATAGATTGACTAGCATTTGTTATGAATGAGTTTTTAGATGCATATGTCACACTGTTTATAGATAGAAAATGTGCTAAGTATTTATATGGTTGTTGTAATCTCTGTCGACGGGTAAGTGGAGTTATATATTGGATGAACATAATAATAATAGGAAACACATCCCCTGACTTCGGTCAAGCAAGCTAGTAAGGTGTCATGAAAGAGGAAATCCCCACCCAACTACAGAAACATAGTTCTGGAAATTACCCATGGAGATATCTTGGGTGAGACTGCATCTGTGTCATAGGTGCTGCTGACTGACCCCTACTTTGTCGAGTGTATATCTTAGGATTTTTTGATGGACAAACAAGGTTCTAATGTTGGGTCCAAGGAGGGAACACCAACAAATGGTTTTGTTTCCAGGACAGTGAATCATTTTTTGAGGGATATGTTTTGGCACCTGACAAAGCCATAAATTCAAGAGTGTGTGAATTCTAAAGAATTAGAGTTTGCATAGGAGGAATGTGAAGGATCACGGTTGAATCCAACAAAGTGGTTATAGAGGTACATTTATACCAATATTCTTGAAATTTTTTTTTGCGAGTTTCTTGTTTTGTTGTATTAGTGGTTGTTTAAGCCAACAACCTAGCGAAAAAATTTCCAACGAGGAGACCCGACATAGTGGATTCCTCAACTGATTCAACAACTTAAGAGTATTAGCAACCCTATATCTAGGTATGTCGATTTCTGGGTAGACAATATTTTAGAAGGATACATCACTGAATTTGTTGTCGACACAATAACATCATATAGTGAGGAAAAAATAAAAATTTCCCAATGACCTAGAGGAAGAAACTTGACATCTTTAGGAATCTGGATAAAGATGCTTGTATGTGAGAAAGGGATCTTGAGAATGGAGTCTGACGAGTAATGAAATTTGTGTGGAAACCTAGAATATGTTGCAAATGAAGTGTGAGAAAAATGTAGCAGAGTAAGCTAAGATGTTCCCCGGTAATAGCGAAACTACACGAGAAGGTTGACGTCTGAGAAGTGGAAGAATAATTCGGTCAGGAAAGAGAAGAAGAACCGTGACTACAAGAGGAAGTTTCTGTACGACTAGAGGATAATACTACAAGTTGACGTCGGCTTTTGACGGAGGTTCTTGCAATGAGGAAGATGAATACCACCCCATATTGGAAAGAGAAGAAGAAGAAGAAAACGCCCCAGATCCAGAGTACGATTACAACACACCGATGACCCTGTGTACATCTATGGAGGTAAGATACAGAAACTAATATCCTAGTGGGTTTGTTAATACAAGTAATACTAATTGTAGGAATCGCGTACAAGGGACTCCCGCTAGACAAATTTTTTATCCAGCAGTACCCAGAACAAATATAATGGTTGGGAATGATACTAAGTTGCCGATATTCAATAGAAATGGGTTAGAATACCTAGATCAACATTGATTTCTATGTGAATCTGTGTGGACCATGCAACAGGTCCAAGATGAGGCCAACAAGAGGGCTCAAATGACCAAAACCCAGAGGGATCATGCATTGGACTGGTACATGAATTTTGTTGTTGTTTCGATAAGAATCACACATAAAACACTCGACCAAATTCGAGCAGGAATAATAGATGAATTTAGAAAGACAAAATATGAGTTGCAATGTATTACATAGATTAAATATATTAAACAATTATCTATGGAGTGTGTGGGACTTTGACTAGAGATTTAGAACGTTAATGGCTAAATTAAGCTTCCAGATGTCAGATGTACAACACAAAGAATGGTTCACTGCAGTGCTATTACCGCACATTCGAATTCCCTTGATGCAAAAAAAGATTGTGTCATAGGATGAAGCACTGGAGTTGGCCATGAAGCTAGAATCCTCACCTATAGGAGAGACTGGTGTGGGGATGATGCAAATTTAGTTGCAACTAGCCAACCTTTCACTGCAACTCTAGGACATTAGAAAAAGAAATAGATCTAAGAGGAAATATGGTGTACTAGATGTAGAATGGAGGGGCACCATATGGATAAATGCCCAATAGTCTTGAATTGTGTCGCATTCGAAGCACCAAACCTGATAAATACACAAGGGATGACTTGGTGTAGAATATGCAAGACTAGAGGCCATTGGTCAAAATATTCTTTGTACTTACATAATATTGTAAGTGTGCTGGCTAGTTTATACTATAAAATTTTCAAATCAGTAGGCCATGATGGGAAGGATTATAGAGCATACCAGCTGCTACAAGAGAAAATAGTGGATACCTACTTAATGAAGAATGAAGAGAAAATGCAAGCTAATAGGGCGCAACGTCAATACCCACAAGCTCAATATCCTTTGCCTCAATATCCACAGAATTATTACCCACAACAACAATACCCTCAACCCAGGGGGGTGGAAATTTTAGAGGCTGAGGACAAGGACGAGGATTTGGTCATGGAAGAGGCCAAATTATATGTTATAATTGTGGACAACTAGGATATTGTGGACAAAAATGATATTTTTCCAAGGATTATGCGAGTCCTACAAAGACATGTTCATTTTGAAAATATTTTGATTATAGTATCGAACAATGCTCACAATTGATTGCTAAGTTGCAGGCTAGAAATGTGGGAAATCCAAACCCACTGTAGAATCCCATCCTGAACCCCAATCAGAATATCTAGAAGATTTTTGCTGAGTTGAGGGAACCACATATAACTATTGTAACAAGAGGAGGTGCTACAACTGGAGCATACCAAGAAACATAGCTTGAACAACCACATGAGTGATTGACAACACAAAAGAAAGCGTCGTTCATTTTTCAAAAAGAAAAAGAAATAGTATTGGACGTGTGATCAGAATTTGTCGAAAAGAATCAACTGTTGACTTTTGTTGCTACACTACTGGAAAGACCAATAATAGAGATGCTTGGAAGATTTGACCAATTGTTACAAAAGCAACCAACAAGAAATGCTAGTAATCTTAAATACTTTTTTAAAAGTTTCTTATCGCTAATACAATATAAATATGCCGTCCCAGAATTGATAGCTCTCATAGAAGAAACTTAAGAAGAGGTGCGACCAAATATAAGGGTTAACCTCGTGGGAAAAAGATTAAAGACTGTTGATGACATGGACTATATTATCTTCGACTTGGGCTTTGATATCAACATTTTGACAAGACAAACATGGGAAAGTAAGGGGAAACCATGACTTGAGTGGTCTCCTGTCCAGCTTTGATTAGAAAATTAGTTAAAATTCCTGCCTATCAGTCACTTGACTGAAAATCCGTATCCTGTAATTTTTGGGATCGATTAGGCGATTGATAATTAGAACATCATTAATTTTAAGAAAAGAATCCTAAGATTTGAAGATTCAGATCCAAGGTTGGTCGCACCAATTGATCCACTAAAAGGTTAGAGATACGCTGAGCCAATAAATAGTGAAGGACAAGGTGACTATTTGGACGATATTTATAACATCACATCTACAAGGGATAATTTTGTGAATCCAACAGCTGGAGAAAATTTGAGTTGGTGGAGTATTAGTTCTTGTACATCGAATTTTTCCAAAGCATTGGAAAACTGGTAGAATCAGATGCATGAAGTATCCATGAGAAGGTGTGTAGGAATTATATGATCTGTCCAATGGGTAGGAATCGAGGTAAGTGATCTACCCACATATGAAAATTTACCTAATCTTGCATCTTTTATGACATATTTCAAAGAAAAAGTCCTAGAACCTCAATGCTTGTCCACCCTGGACTTTGCATTGAAAGCTACACCCTCTATATGGTGGGTCACACATAAAGAACCTATCTCTGAATGGCCACAATGTTGACAATTGATGGAGATACGATTCTGAGAAGAGATCAACTATACTGGTCAAAAGCATACATGATTGAATAATCATGTGGAGAATATTGAGTATTTCCATGCGACATGGGAGGCATGTTCGCGACATGAATGGGTCCATCAGTTCATACATACATTAGACATGATACCAAGGAACTGGTATATATCTCTTGAATTGAGATGATGGATTGTTGAATGGGATGAATTACTACTAGCTTAAAACACACATTTGAGTTTTTTGATGATCATACTTCGATTTATGCTGAATTGCAAGTAACCAAGTAAAAGCTATTTGAAGATATCCCTGTCGCAACGAAAAACTTCAATCAGAGCAACACAACAATCCAACACTACATGTATTTCTATAATGTGATGGGAGATCCTGATGACGATGACCCACTCGACGTAAACATACCAAAGTCTAAAGGTACGTGTGCAGTGGAAGGACTTGGTATTTCTACTGATCAATTTTTGAATCCCATAAAAGTCAAGAAAATCAACATTGGCTCCCCAGAGAATCCAAAATTTTCCAATACTGGAGATTACTAGGATGATGAGACTGTCGGGAAAATTATGGAACTATTGCATGAGTTTGAGGATATGTTCCCTACAAAATCCTTAGAAATGAAAGGGATTCTCAGAGGCCTTGGAGAAATGAAAATACCATTAAAATCCCGACACAAAACTTGTCAAGCAACAACCATACCGATTGAATCCATGGTATAAATAAAAAGTCAAGATAGAATTGGACCGAATGCTAGATGCAGATATCATAGAACCTATTGAAGAATCAGAATGGATTAGTCCAATAGTAGTGCAAGATAAGAAGACTACTGGTGAAGTAATAATTTGCATCGACCTAAGGAAATTGAACGATGCTTGTCTACATGCCCCATTTTGTTGTAGAGGAAAGTTTCCTATGGTTAGGGTTTAAGAGGCCATCAACATACTAGGGTTGAAAGAGAGTTGCATATAGTTCTGCAAGTAAATACATGCAAGATCAGAGATTGGAATGGTTCATACCTTACCCAAACGAAGGTTGATCCAAGTAGCCCTTCATTCCTCTTCTTGCTCCTCTTGCTCCAAGAGACCTCTAAAACGAATTTTACCTTCCTCAAACCAATATGACCACATATAAAGTAATGATAATCAAATAAAGATGAAATACTAATATGATTAACATAAACATCTGATCATAAACAGATATTCAATCACACATTGAACAATGATTTGGGAAGAAGAAGGACATCACATCTTTATTAATCATAAAAATAAGTACAATTATACCTTCTCTTCAAGTTGGGCACCTCATGAAACTTGATCTGGTTCTTCTACTTCTCTTCTCCAAGGAACTTAGCCTCCAAGCTCTGCAACACAAGGAGAAAGCTTCTAGGGAAAAGGTGGGGGGGGGNGAGTTAGGAACAAGGATAGGATCAGTTACAATTGAAGGAGCCTAGTGGCTTAACCACCCAAACTACCTGAATTTCGAGAAACATCTTTTTTTGACATCTACAGGAAAACACGTAGGTTTCAATGACAATAGTTGCGTATGGAAAAGGATACACGAGTTGCAGTGACAATATTTGCATAGATATGCGGTTTTCAATGTCAATAGTCTCATATGAAAAATGACATGTGAGTATCATATAGAACAAGTCGCATACAACACGTGGGTTTCCTTAAGGCAACTCGTGTATACATTAAAAAAACTCATTTTTAGGGTAATTCTAATTTTTTTTATACTTTGGTGTCTTCTGGGAAGTTTTAGCTGACTAAAATATGTTTCCAACAATGTAGAGAAGAGGTCAAATGGAGTTACAAAACTCTGGATATGGGTCCTTTGAGTTAGGTGTTTTTTTAGTGACTTTCAGTGACTTTCATGAAGTATCATCATGGAAGTGTCAACGTGCGACGGAATCATGGGAAAGTGGTCACAGGAAGAGATGTGTCATTTTGGGCTATAACACATTTCCAACTCCATTTAGGGATGAGGTATTAGAAAGTGTTGGGGGTCAAGAAGTTTATTATTTTACTGATGGGTTCTCTGGATACCATCAGATTAGAATCACAAAGTAAGATCGACACAAGACAACCTTTTCGACACAATGGGGTTGTTTCCAATACACAGTAATGCCATTTGGACTCAAGAATGCTCCTAGTATCTTTTCCACGATAGTAGTGGCTGCCTTCAAGGATTTTAGTCATAAATTCCTTGAAGTCTACTTTGATGATTGGACCATATTTGGTCTCATTAAGGATCATATTGAGAGCCCGAGAATGATGTTGGAACGGTGTCACTAGTATCATATTTCACTGAACTTAAAGAAATGTATTTTTTGTGCTCCTTTTGGAATTTTTCTAGGCCATGTATTTTGTCATGATGGAATCTTGGTCGACCCTTATAAAATTGCGATTATCATCGACCTACCACCACCTACCACAGTGAAACAACTGAAAAAAACATTGGGACATACAGGATACCATCAAAAATTTATTAAAGAATATGTGGAGGCAACTGCTCCGATGGAAAAGTTATTAGAGAAGGGTGTTAAGTTCTAGTGGATAAAAAACTTCCAAGAAATTCTGGACACCTTAAAGAACAATATGGTTACAACACACATACTTGGATTGATAGACTAGAAAATTAATTTCATGTACATGTCAATGCGTCGTCTGTCGCACTCGACGTCGTAGTAGCATAACCTAGTGAAGGATCGATTGATCATCCTATTTCCTTCGCTAGAAGGAAATGATCATTAATAGAGAAGAACTATGGTATACTCTCTGCAGAAATTTTGACACTATTTTCTTGGTGGACATTTCAAAATGTACACAGATCATTCAACATTGAAATACCTGGTTAATACTCTCGTGTTGGGGGGGAGATTTGCCGGTGGCTCCTCCTTTTTCTTAAATTTTACTTTGAAGTAATTGTTAAACCAAGTCGACAAAATTCAGGGCTAGACCATTTCTTGAGGATTGAGAGTGGCGAAGAATATGGAAATATTGATGATAGTCTCCCTGACACACAATTATTTGCAGTAACAATGTTCAATGATCATTATAGAGACATCATACAATTTTTGAGTACAGGCTATTCCCCAACTGAATTTACTATTGTACATAAGAACAGTTAGTTTTGTGAGCTATAGACTTCCAGTTGATTGCTGGACAGTTATATAAAATGTGCCATGTTGAGATTCTTCATTGTTGTGTCTTGGAACAAGAGTGTTTAATGATACTAAATGAAGCACATGCTGGTGTCACAGGAGGCCATTATGTTAGAAAAGATACAATGCAAAAGATATTAAAAGCAGGATTGTAGTGGCCCACCATGCATGCAGATGATCTAGAATACTATCGCAGTTGTGATGTCTGTCAGAGAACCGAAAAACTATCATGATGAGATGAAATGCCACTAGCATTGCAAGTAACTTTGCAGGATTTTTGACAAATGGGATGTTGATTTTGAGGGATATATTAGTCCAATAGGCAAGAGAACATGTGCAAGATATATTATTACTTTGACCGATTACTTCACGAGATTGGATGAAGCCGCACTAATAAGAGATTATACTGCTGCAACTGCTACCAAGTTCTTGTTCGAAAAATGTTGTGAATCGATTTGGATGCCTGAAGAAATCTCAATTATGAATTTAATATTTTCTTCTGTGTATCCCTAATCACCAATCACATAAGGAAGAATGCTTCACCTACATGCTATTATAACAACTAATTTTCAAGTCCTCCCATTGAATTATATTCCCTAAAGCACACTATGCATTTAGACAGAGGTCCTTGAAGGTCTACTGTTGCTTTGTTTATTTTCACACAACCTTTGACACTTTTTCTAGTCATTTCCTATTGCTTTACCTCCCGAAAATGCATGGTTCAATTTTGCATTTTTGGAGGAATGCTTCTTGGTAGTACATGGATGAGGAGGTGAATAATTTGGACTAGAATTTGGTTTGAAGGTCGTTTGATTTGGACTGGACTCGACCACAACAATGAATTTTTCTCCATGCAAGGCCACTACCATGAAGAGTCAAGATAGAGAAGAGAAGAGGTGTGCTTATAATATATTAAGAAGCCTTTGAAAACCTTATCAAGAATCCCAAAATATTGCTTTAATGGATACGATCATGTTAATGGCCCTTAGGCACCAAGTAGCCGGCACAAGTTATGAACAATGCAGGGATAGATGGAGAACTTTGTCAATGGAGTGAGCACCTAGATTGTTGTTTTTGGTCTTTGTATTTTATTGGAAAGGGAAAATTGTGATGAAAGGAAAACAATGAGAGAATAAAAAAATGTTGATAGAGGTCATGGAATCATTGGGAGCGTTCAAAATACAATGCCATCCTTCCCACAAGACAATAACAATCCGCAAGAACCCCTAAAAAAATGTTCTTCCCAGACTACAACACGCAAAAGAAAAAAATTGTTCTTCCTAGTACACTACACAGGAGGGTGAAATAGACCTTAATACCATTCTCATCGATGATGTGTTTTCACCCAAGAGACTAAATGTTATAAAAAAATTCAAATAAATTCGATGAACAATGATGAGAGTTAATTGTATTGAAATTAATGTCTCAAACACCCCCACCTTGTAGTAGTGATTAAAGATTAGTGTATTTCAAACTGTTTCCTCCAAAATCTAAAGAGCCACAACTAATCCATAACTAGGGTCCATTACTCCTATTGATTTATGAACATTCTAGCAAGGATTTTGCTATATATATGATTGAATATTGTCTTATTTCACCATTTTTTCAAGCTCAATTTTCATGTATTTTTTACCTTCCATTTTTTCTTTCTCCAAAAATGACTACCACAGTTCACAGTAAGTTTTGCACCAACAAACAAAGAAAACATTATCATGGTCTAACATTGGTATTCTTTCCCTCCTAATAACCAATGTTTGGATAACATGGAAAAACTATTCTCTATAGATAGCTTCCTCCTTGAATATGATAATAAACTAAGGGAGTCTAGTCATTGATCATTGTTGGACTACAAAATCAACATATCTAATAATATATGAATGCATTTCATCACACAACAATAGAAACAGACAAAATATTGAATAAATTTAGGCTTGAGAATAGTAAAGAACTTACCATATTTCCCTGTGATTTTACTTTGTCATTTACAGAGGCACATGGGCACCTTTTGAAACCTCACACCTTTATCAAAAAATAGGTTGAGCTGCAAATGCATAGTTCATTCTAGAATTTTAGCAATCGAAAACCAAAAGTAAGTAAAAACTAGTGTTTTATTGAATGAAATCTATTGCACTTTACAATATTTAGAAGGCATAGACACAATAAAATCTCTCTACATTGCGTTTAGTTTACACTTCTAATAGTATGATGTGAACTTTTTATCAACTAGTTTAGGGCATGCCCTGATGAATTGGAATAAGCAACAACTAGTTTGGTATTTATTGCACCAAGGTGTGCAAACTTGTTAGAGCTGCAAGGTGATCTTTCTGTTTTATATTCAAAATATGGAAAAGAATTTACTGCATCTACCATTGAATTGCATTCTGAGTATCAACTACTTTAGGGCATGCCCTGATGAACTGAAATAAGTAATAGCTAGTTTGGTTTTTATTGCACCAAGGTGTGCAATATTTCCAGAGCTGCAAGATAATCGTTCTATTTTATTTTCAAAATATGGAAACGAATTTACTGCATCTACCATTGGATTTCCTTCTGAGTGTGTAGTCAACAAGCATGAGTGAAAAAATAATTTACATAGCTGGCAGATATACATGCTATTGAATTCTCTATGTAAATGGTTAGAACTTTTAATAAATAAGGATTCTTTATGTGGTGTTGATGGGAATTCATTCATGTCTTCTTCCTTGGATCATTGGAAAGTTGTCAATGAGAATACCGAAATTTTCTCAAGAAAGTTTCAATTAAAACATGTCACACAAAATTTACAGTGTGCATAAGCTTCATACATTAACCAGTCGTCAACAAAAATAAAATGTATTAATATATTTTTACTTTCACAACTGTCAAGTTAGTCCAATCAACATATGGTATGGAGCAGCATTGATCATTGCACCTACTCCAACAACGTTCAGATTTGTGGCATGCAATAGTTACAGGAAGATATTTTGGTACTTCACAAGAATACAAAAACCTGCAAAGTTTTCAGCACTGAGATACTGACCAAAATAAATTGAAATGGGTCCATAAGAAAACTATGATTACTGATGAGAAAAAAATCATATTGTTTTACATCTATGGGAAGAAAACATACTTTCTTTATCCAAACTAAAAATCAAGTTTCCCAGATGATAAAGGATAACTTATAGATATATGTTTGTATAAACATTGAAGTCTTAAACATACTTTAAGGTAGAATAAACATTCTGATGGCTATAGCTTTCCTTCTATAGATATAATTATCCTCAATAAAGATGTAATTATCTCAATTATGCATTTATTATTTTCTTATGTGTATCCCTAATCACCAATCACCTAAGGCATAATGCTTCACCTACATGCTATTATAACTACTTATTTCCAAGTCCTCCCGTTGCAATATAGTCCCCAAAGAACAATATGCATCTAGACAAAGGTCCTTGGAGGTCTACTATTGCTTTGTTGATTTTTACACAATCTTTGACACTTTTTCTAGTCATTTCCTGTAACGTCCCCAACCCTCCGACCGGCGAAGAGTATGCTACCAAACCCTTATCTATCCGGGAAACTAGCCCCATGAATGTGTACATACATAAAAACTGAAATGCTTTGAAGTAGAACATGCAGAGATGCATAATTATTCAGAATACAACGGAAGCAAAACATAGATTCAGGCATTCAACATGTTCATCATAATTCATTAAAAACAAAATACAATTTGTAGAGATGAGATAGTCAAGAATACTTATCTTATGAAGAATTCATCCCCCAACCAGCTACGTCGCTGCAACGTTCCACCCAACCATAGGCCAGTGTGCTTCTTCATCTCTCAACATCACTGCCACCCCCGAGCTGGGCATGATTCCCCAAGGAATAAGGAACTAAGCAGGCTCACACATAGCCAAAGATACACAAATCAGCCAAGCCAACACAGTTGGGTTTATAAGGCCATCCGGGATCTGAGAAAAGATGAATGCTAAGCTGGTGGGCTCATTGAAGAGCTAAGGACACCTACACCAGAACTAGCCTGACTTGTAGGACACCCACACACACCCAACACAAGGAATCAGTCCCTTCTCTGCTACATAGTCCCTCAGGCCTTGAATTTCCTTCCAGTGCTATTCAAGGGTTGTGGAGAAGAAAGCCATCCCTCTAGCTCTGTCTATGAGGATCCAAAACACACCAGGTTTATCAAGCATACCAAGCCTTCATTCCCACTCCAACATAGTCCAAAGACCAACCACTGCATACACACAACCAAACAAGCAATTCACAGCTCTGACTAGGAAATTCGATTCTTAAGTCGTTCTTGGCCCTATCGTGGCCAAAATGACTCAATAGGAACTCACAGCAAACCAAAATCGTGGGGAAACCAACAACAATTTCTCAGCTGCGTGAGGAAGGAAAAACAATCTGCATGGAGGTGAATTCCAAGCCTGCGCGTGAGTATAAAATGTCTAGGAACCCCAATCGTAAATGAGAACCCACAACAACCCAAAATGTGAATGACAAATACACAAGAAAATCGTGAATGCCAGAGAACGACTCTCCCAGCTCTTTGCGTGATGAAACAATGAATAATGGGGTCGTGTGATTTCCCTGCCCACGTGAGGGTGAATGAGTTTGCTGGTGAAGTGTGCATGTGGGAAAGGACTGATAGTCCTTCCACACACCACTGCCCAACAATAAATGCTCAACTAAAATTAGAGGCTTTAATGTGGTAGTTGACTGATTGAGACAAGGGAAAGGTGAGTAAGTCAAAAGGGTGGGTGATAACTAAATGGGTTTAATAGCTGACACTTGGCTTTTCCCCATTGGCCCAAAGTTTAATAATTTCCCTCCCTATCCTTAGGAAAATCATGCCCTTTTCATTATGGTTGCATTGACATAGCTGGTTGGGGTTCATTTTAATTAAAGTGCATATTTACATGATGCCAAAACTATAATGTGCCGGATATCACGATATACCATCGGCAACGATTTTAATCGCCAGAACATTAAACACTAAATCGATGGTGGGGATTTTTCCTTTAGTTCCACACCACAATTAATTACAATATATACATCATATACATTTAATGCAAATGGGGTAAAAAACGGGGTGTTACATTTCCCATTGTGTTACCTCCCAAAAATGCATGGTTCAATTTTGCATTTTTGGAGGCATTCAATCTCAGTAGTACATGGATGAGGAGGTGAATAATTTCAACTAGAATTTGGTTTGAAGGTCATTTGCTTTGTTTTTATTTACCAAGGCACTACCTTATACATCATGCTTGGCTAGATCGAAGGTAATTTCATCTATTTGGAGGTTTGTTGGCTGATGTGGTGGAGTTACTACACCTTTTGATGCATATATAACCTTTGGGATGTCAAATTTTTAACATAGATATGAATTTGATAGCAACAACAATATTTTTAATTTTTAGCAATCTTAAAATTGAAAATATGACATTTATAGCAGCAACAAATGAGCAGTAGATAATCAAAAGTAAAGTAAAAGACAACCATCCACAAGAACACAACTTTTTACCCTGGGAAAAGTTGTAAGGTATAAAAACCCCAACAAGACTAATCTTCTTTAAATATGAGATGGCTGAGTTTTACATGAGCAAATATAAGGAGCATACTTATACATCAATATGCATTTTCCTCTAGGGAAAAAAAACCAAGAGAGAATTCCTGTAGATATGAAGTCAACCTTGAATAGAATAATTGCTGCCACAAATAAGGATGTCATACCTTTGTCAAACCCTAACCTCCAGTCACCAATTGTGATGGTTGTTGGATACCAATGAAGTTGAAGGAAGTAGTTGTTGATGCTTGATGACCATATTGTTCCTATGACCGAATGTAAAAACCTCAATAATTGAGATAAACCTTCAAATTCCTGAGTCAACCTTATGCTTCTTGTTCTATGCCTTCAGTGGATTGAGATAAAGGCTTGGTGTTGAGTAGAGGCTCTAATAGGGAAGCTGGATGCCACAACTTGCTGCTGTAGGCCCTTGCAAGGCCTGTTGTGAGCTGCAGAAGTCCTAATAGGGCTGTCGAGACTTGAACTAGGACTTGAACATAGTTCAGGTGGGGTGAAGAAGGCACTAACAAGGCTTGGATGGAAGCAGATCAGACTTTAACTATTGTGGTTTCCTTAAAAAAACATACCTCATGAAGAAGAGAGAGAGAAGATACCAACATAGAACCTCACGAAATTTTCTTAGAGATAGTATGTGTGTTGTACAGATGATAATGCTTCTCTATAAGATAATAGGTGCAATTCTAGATATTTTAGTATTGCACAAGATTGATCCTTCCTTAATTAGTTTGGTAGAAAATCATCTTGCTTGTATTGAAGATCAGGAATTGTACCTATTAACCATGACTTATTGGGAAGGTCAACCATCCCATGACACGTGGATCAAGTGCACCTAACCATGTAGATTTTCCCCTAGTCAATCCCACTTAGATTGTTATCCCATTTGCAAAGCCTTAGCTAGTAGTGTGCTTTGTAAATTATTCATTCAATATTCTATTATCTTATTTAAGTATGAGGGGAGATTATGCATAACATGAATATGTCAAGCATTCAAAACTATTCTTCAATTTCATTTGAGTAGATTAATCATGCATAATAATTTGAATGGTAGTTTAGAGGCCATAAGTTGATTGCTTACACAACTAGATGTCAAATAAAATTATTGAACTTTGCAACTATTTTGTGAATATCCTTTAACAATTTAATGCAACTTACAGGTAGTAGATAAGGTAAGCAAATTATTGACAGTGGATGAACTGGAGGATTGTCTAGACCTAGACATATTTCTTCTCGAGGTAGGGTTGATTGTACAAACATGGATGATTTTGAAGGTACTGTAGGGAGTATTTACAGTGAAGAGTGTGATCATCCTAGTCCAGTATCCATATTAGAAGCTTCTTTCTCAAATCAAAGTTACAACTCAGCATAGAGCTTGGGTGGTACACATGGTTAGCAACTTTGAATTTTTTCTCATTTGTGGCTTACCCAATTATATATCTAATTGGATCTACAATCATGGTAAGTTCATAGAGATCTCAAGGGTATTAACCAAATGTATCCTTTGTTTTCTTAACAATAGATTATCATCTGATTAAACTAAGTAAGTATTGTGATTATTACATATTCCTTCTATCTAAGTCTTTGTTTTTGTACTAAGACAATTTGTTAATTTTTGATACCAAATGATAAGTTGCAATTCTTATGCTCATTCGTTTAGAATAGAACTAGCCAGCTCCACATGACACTTGAGCACCAAGAACTCATCTCCTATGTCTATAGTGTATTTTGAGGATTGCCTCCTTTAAACAAAGGATCTATCCTTTGTTGAATTAGATACAAATCACAAGATGCATCCTTATTTGGATCTCTTCTCCTTCATTTAGACTACTTCTTTAGGTCGCTCGAGTAAAAAATAATGTTGGGATTCTTAGTATTTTCTTAGAATTACAAATGATGCAATCTTGGTGTTAATATTGCCCCTTTCCCCAATTATTAAAGAGTTCTATCTCAATGGAAGAGCACCTATTTTACAAGCAAGAGGTTGAAGGTTTGATTCCTTCATGCCCTAATGATATTGCAATATTGATATTTTTAATAAAAAATATTTTATTATGATTTATTATGGCTATAGGGGGGGTTTCAAACCGCTTTTGTATGTTTCTATGAGGGGGGGTTCAAAACTGACTTCATATGTCACTGCAAGGGGGGTTCAAACCCCCCCATAAGTTTATATGAGGGGGTTTCATAATCGCCCCCAAAGGTTTGTAAAGAGTTTTAGGGGGGGTTTCGAACCGCATTCGTAGGTACCTACGATGGGGGTTTATAACTACATCCAAAATTTGGTAATAAACACTTTTTTTTTTGGGGGGGGGGTTTGAACCGCCCCCCAAATTCACTTTTAGCGTTGGTTTTGATCTCTTCCAGAACTGCCCTTAAACATCCAAACTTTTAGCGTTAGTGCTATTGGGGGGGGGGGTTGTTAAGACCGCCCCCAAAGGTTTGTAAGATGGAGTTTTAGGGGGGGTTTGAAACCGCCCCCATAGGTACCTACGAGTGGGTTTTGAAACCACCCCTATAGATACCTATGAGGGGGGTTTGAAACCTCCCCTGTAGGTACCTACGAGGGGGGTTTGAAACCGCTGCTGTAAGTACCTACGAGGGGGGTTTGAAACTGCCCTCGTAGGCATGTACGAGGGGGTTTGAAATCACCCTCGTAGGTACTTATGAGGGGGGTTTGAAACCGCCCCCAAAGGTTTGTAATAAGGACTTTTTTTTGGGGGGGGGGGGGTTTGGAACCGCCCCCATAGGTGTCTATGAGGGGGTTTTAGAACCACCCTTAAAAGTCACTTTTTTTTGGGGAGGGGTTAGAATCACCCCCAAAAGTCACTTTTAGGGGCGGTTTTGATATCTTCTAAAAACGCCCCTAAAATTCCAAACTTTTAACGTCGATGCTATTAGGGGCGACTTTTTAAAGGCCCCCTCCAAAGCCAAAATTGCCCCCAAAAGTGACTTTTGAGGTAGAAGAAAACCCCCCATAAAATTCAAATTTGTTGTAGTGTGTTCCTAATAAAGAAAACAATGTTCATAAGATGATACCTAATTCAGGTAGTAAGGCTTTTAATTAACACTTAAGTATTTTATGGAATGAGAACCTATCAACTTAGGCTCTACCTAAGTTTTGGAGTGTTAATAATGAATTAAAATGTATTATATTGGGCTTTCTAAGAATTTAGAGTGACTAATTAAAGTCAATCAAGAAATATAACTGATCACACTAATTAGCCAAAGTACCTAAGGCTTGCATTTAGGTTTAATTTAAAAATCACTTTGAAGGGGTGTCCTAACTTTGGGAGCAATTATCTTTTGACAGAGTACCTAACATTTTTCCATCTCAACACTATTAGATACATAATTTGTGGGAATTTTGAAAAGTGGTTATAATATAAAATTTTGAGCTACACATGGAGAAGTTTGTTCGATCTTAGACCCGATATTTCTCCCTTTTTAATTATATGCCCCACCTTTATGGAACTTTATATTTTGAAATGATCCTAGGTGGAATAAACACTTATATTTGATGTACTGTTGTTGCCATCCACCTTAGTTACATTTTAGTCCTTGTAATTTAAGAAAAAAACCTTCCAAGATATTGTTCATAACCCCATATGCGCTAGGATTGAAAATATATTAATCTCAGTCATAACCACCTTTAAAATAAACATAATAAATTTTTTATTTTTATTTTTTATGTTTGATATGAAATCTAAAAATTAAATTTAACTAAATCATAATCCATGTTTCAAGTTTTGAAAGCCCAAGGGTTTCCTAACAACAATCATCTATTCTATAGGCTTAACTTGTTAACTTAATATTTTGGAAAATATTGTTTACATTTAATCTTAAGAACAAAATTAAGTTAGACTCAAGTAATAGATGAATGATCTTTCACTTGTGCAATTCATCTTTTCAATTTATGTAAATCCGGGTTTCCAATTCTGCACGTTTCAAGTTTTAAAATCCCAAGGGTTTTCTAACGACAATCATCTATTCCATAGGATTAACTTGTTAACTTAATCTTTTGCAAAATATTGTTTACATTTAATGTTAAGAACAAATTTAAATTAGACACAAGTAACACGATGAATGATCTTTCACTTGCGTAATTCATGTTTTTATTTTATGCAAATCCAAGTTTACAATTCTACACATTTAATCAAAATTTTGGAGCTGAAATAAACCATCCTAAACATATTTTAGAAATGATTTAATCACTCATTTAAATATTGAAATTATTTCAGTTTGTTTTTCTTCCTTCTAAATTCAGAATTAAATTGGATCCACATGCTTATAATTTATGATCTCTCATGCAATCTTAAATTGTGATGGAATTGTTCTTTTACAGACCTCAAAACCGAGGTTACTGAAAACTAACATGCATTAATTTTCTTAAACACCTTGGATAATTGTCTAACCTTCTTTCTGCACACTCCCATATGCCGTAGGCTTTATGCACTCACCTTTTTCCGCATGCGGAAATCGGAAATTAGAAACCTCACTTCTCTGACTTTCGAACTTCAACTTCCTGCACTTCTGCACTTCCTCTTTTCCACACTTCTGGCTTCCGGAATTTAGAATCGTAAAACCCAACTTCCAAACTTATTCCTTTCCTGTTCTCCTGCTTTTTGCTTTCTGACTTCATAAATAAGAATCTAACTTTTCTTATTCTCAAACTTTTGGACTTCTACCTTTCCGCTCCCGCAATCCTCTTGTCGAACCGTCAATCTACTGCTGGATTGATCATGACCGTTGATCTGTATTTTGATGTGGATCACAACCTAACTTTGTGGATCTACGTCTCTTGGCCGCAGAACTTAACTTTGACCGTTGATATGTCTTGCAATGCACAGATACCATCGATTTACTGTGTGTAAATAATTCTTTCGTCCTCTGTGCATTTTATACCTGTAAGTTATGAATTTCTGTACAGAGTAATAATTTCATCCAATATAATTGCAAGATTCACAATTTATACACAAAAAGTCAACTTCAAATTATAAAAAGATTCCTCCAACTTGAATTTCTCAATACATCAATACAATCAAAGATCCTCAGTCTTTGTATATGCTCCATGAATTGAATTCCGAGCTCCTTCCCCTTTGATCTAA
The DNA here is from genome assembly GCA_001517045.1 of Pseudotsuga menziesii. Lineage (NCBI taxonomy): Eukaryota > Viridiplantae > Streptophyta > Pinopsida > Pinales > Pinaceae > Pseudotsuga > Pseudotsuga menziesii. Next base: position 103,811 of record LPNX010258678.1, read on the forward strand.
TCTTCAAGATTCTTCAAGCTATCCTCAAACCTCTATGAGCTATCCTAAGCTCTGTGAGCTAAACTAAGCTTCTGCGAGCTAACAATATCTGTAAGCTAACTAAGCTATCTAAGAATATAACTCAAATTGATTTAAATATAAAAAGATTATGTTTCCAGATCCTATAACCAAGGAACTCAATTTTTATTCAAACTCTTAACTAAACCCTACGACTCATCACCATAATGTCTCAGCATACTTCAACTCAACCCTATCTGTTACACATGGAAAGGATCGAGTATCCTTACCCATATTTATTCCATTTTTATAAAAAAAAAAGAAATTACATATGTGCAAGACCCTAGGTATTGGAATTCATTTATCTGTTATGAAGTCATGGATTACTTCAACTTCCTGAGCCTATGCTCCTGCATTAGACTCCCTATCTTGAAACTCTTCACGGGCTCCTATCCATGAGCTCCCTCCCTGCTGTTTTTCTATAGGATTTCAACAGATACCCAAAGTGTAAATTTGGGCAGTGTTCTCATTTTGAACAACCCCTTCAACCATGTCTTCCAGCTCTATGTTTGCAACTGTTCCTTTGGTTCTTCTATTATATGTTCAAATTTATTTGAATATTAAAGTTTCTCTTTCCTTTGACCTACAAACAAGTTGTCAACTGGTTCTCCTTCATCTGCACATAGATTAATCAAATTTCATGTCACATAAGCAAACAAAAAATATATTAACATAAATACATCTTTTATCCAATAATTCCGTGCATGAATTTCTTGGCTCTCTTCTCCTTTTCTTGTTTCTGTCACATCACCATCCTTAGTGATTTCATTAGTCATATACCTCTCATCATCCTTTATGACTTCACATTGTGATTCCTCCATTAATTCCATGCTTTCATTTGATATTTCTTGTTAGTCTGTTCTTTCCTTCATCCAATCAGTGCACACCTTGTTAGTCATTTTAATTTCAAAATCATTTACTTGTGAAATTACTTTTACCTCATCTTTATCTTTCCAATCATTCAGAATCCTCTTGTTAGTCATCATCATCAATCGAATATTAAATTCATATTTCTTACCTTTGAATGGATGAAGACTATGTTTCTTTCCATTCATTTCAAAGGAATAGACATTCCTCTTACCCTCATGCACTGTTTCTCTGTCAAACTGCCAAGGCCTTCCCAATAAAACATGAAAAGCATCCATTTCTATGATGTCACATTTTACCTCATCCTGATAACTTCCAATCTGAAACTTTACTTGGAATTGTTCACTCACAAGAACTTGATGATCATTTTGCAGTCAAGCACCTCTGTATGGTTTTGGATGTACTATCCTCTTTAAATTTAACTTGTCTACAATTTCTGTAGACACCAAATTATTATTACTACCACTATCTATAATCAACTTGCAACACTTACCTTCAACTTTGCAAACCGTCTTAAACAAGATCCTCATTTGAACTGACTCATCAATTACCTTTTTCAACAACAAGGCTTCACCGTGTTCAGGGTAATTCACAACCACCTCTAATTCCTTTGGAGATTCAGATTCAGCTTGCATTATTTTTGCTCCTCTCTGTCTTGCAACATTCTCAGGACAATCCCATGACATATGGCCAAGCTTCCCACATGTGTAACATCTTACTTGTCCACCTCTTCCTTTGCTTCTTCCTCTTGAAGCATTTCTTCCACCCCTGTTCTCATTATTTCTATCAGGCTGTACTTGCTAGTTTGAACTTCTAGCTTCACTTGTATGTTGCTATTCCCTTCCTCCAAAGTCTCTCATCTTTTCTTTTTGATTTTGTTTTCTCATCAGCTTCTCCTCATCCTTCAAAGCAACCTTATATGCTTCCTGAATAGATATTAATGAAAAAAAACCCAATTCATCTTGTATATCAAATCTTAGACCATTAATATACCTAGCTACCTTATCAGGTGTATCTTCCATATGTCCAGATCTGATATTTACCTTGTAAAATTCCTTAGTATACTCCCTAACTGTCATTGACTTTTCTTTAATATTTTGCATTTGCATAAACAAAACCAACTTATAATCCCTAGGAAGAAATTTACCTTTAAATTTAGCTATCATTCTATTCCAGCTATTGATCCTGGCTTTGTTTTCCAATATCCTTTCCTCTTGCAAACCATCCCACCACGAGGACGCATTCCCTCTTAACCTTGTGACAACAAATATAACTTGAATGTCCTCCTTCACTTCAGCATATTCGAAGTGTTTGTTCATAGCATTGATCTAATCAATTAACTCTTCTGGATCCAAGATCCCATTGTAGAATGGCACATCAGCTTTTGAACTAGAACCTGCACCAAAAATAGACCTAAACATTCTTATCTCAAGAGTTTGAATAGTTGTTTCCTCCTCCTCTTCAGGTATCTCTTCATCACTTTTATCTCCAGTGTGCTCATGATGTAAGCCAGTTTCTAAGTCTTCCATCCTTTCTCTCAGAGTTCTTATCTCCTCTCCCAATTCTCCATTAGCAATAGGTCTTGCTCTCCTGCCTCGAACTCTTCCAACTCTGGCCTCCATCTCCTGACACAACAATTCACTACTGGACACAATTTCCCTGTCAATAGTGAGTACAATTTCCCTGTTAATAGTGAGTTTCTCTGGATTTGTTAGTAATACAGGAGTAAAAATAACCTTGCCTTTCATACAGGAAAATTACTCCAACCTCATAACTGACAATTCACAATCTTTCAGAAACAAGAACTATTGTGACCACACTCTCATACCTTCACACAAAATCCCTTTTTCGCTCTGATACCACTCTGATGGGACTGTTCTTTTATAGACCTCAAAACCGAGGTTACTGAAAACTAACAGGCTTAATTTTCTTAAACATCTTGGAGAACCATCTAACCTTCTTTCTGCACACTCCCTTTCACTATAGGATTTCTGCACTCGCCTTTTTCCGCATGTGAAAATAAAAAATTGGAAACCTCACTTCTTCGACTTTCAAACTTTAACTTCCTGCACTTCTGCTTTTCCACCCTTCCCTATTTCTGCACTTTACTTTTTTGACTTCCGGACTTCAAAATCGTAAAACCCAAATTCCAGCCTTAGTCCTTTCCTTTTCTCCTGCTTTCTGGTTTCCGACTTCGGAAATCAGAAATCTAACTTTTCTTATTCTCGAACTTTTGGACTTCCACATTTCTGCTCTCGCAAGCCTCTTTCCGAACCGTCGATCTACTACGGGATGGATCATGACCGTCGATCTATATTTTGATGCGGATTACAACGTAACTCAGCGGATCTGCGTCTCTTGGCGGCGGAACTTAACTATGACCGTTGATCTGTCTTGCAATGCACAGATACCATTGATTTACTATGTGTAAATCATTCTTTCGTCCTTGGCACAAATAATACTTGTAAGTTATGAATTTCTCCACAGAGTAATAATTTCATCCAATATGATTGCAAGCTTCACAATTTATACACAGAAAGTGAACTTCAAATTATTAAAAGTTTCCTTGAACTTGAATTTCTCAATAGATCAATACAATCAAAGATCCTCAGTCTTTGTATAAGCTCTAGGAATTGAATTCCGAGCTCCTTGGCCTTTGATCTAATCTTCAAGCTTCTTCGAGCTATCCTCAAACCTATGATGAGCTATCCTAAGCTCTATGAGCTAAACTAAGCTTCTGCAAGCTAACAAGCTTTGTAAGCTAACTAAGCTATCTAAGAAAATAACTCAAATTGATTTAAATACAAAAGGATTATGTTTCCAAATCCTATAACCAAGGAACTCAATTTTTATTCAAACTCCTAACTGAACCCTACGACTCATTAATATAATGTCTCAACAGAATTCAACTCAAGACTATCTGTTACACATGGAAAGGATCGAGAGTCCATATCCAAATTTATTCCATTTTTATAAAATAAAATAAATTACATGTGCAAGACCCTGGTCTTGGAATTCAGTTGACTGTTATGAAGTCATGGACGACTTCATCTTCTTGAGCCTATGCCCCTGCATCAAATTGGATCCACGTGCTTATAATTTATGATCTCTCATGCAACTTTTTGGTGAGAATTTTATGTTCTTTATATCTAAATTTTAATCCAGTGTGGCATCACTCACATCATTATCAAATGTCTATTTATTTTCTCATAAATAATTTCTAGATTTGAAATAGATTCACCTCTTTATACCATTTTTTTAAATGAAATATGTATATTTTAAATTAAAATTTAACTAAATATTCTACATAATTTCATCATTTAAGTTCTTATGTTTGTTAATTTAGTTATATATCTATTTCACAATCACTTTAAAATACTAATGAAATCTATATGACACATTCATATACATCACTTTAATAACATTTCGAAATAATCAATCTAGGCTATCATCACTTAAAGGTTAATCAAATAATCATCACTTAAGGAAGCCTTCTTTAGCCTCAATAAAGCTGGGATAAAAGTGAGGAATAGTGTATTGAGGTGACAATGGTACATATTCTATAGTTTTCTCAAAGATAACTTTCATGGATTGAGACTTTTCCACTTAAATGTTTATTGGAATGGTAAAATTTTGACATTGTTGTTGGGGACAAAGTCCATCTCCCGTAGTTTTAAAGGATACAAATTCATGTATTTTAATTTGATGAGCATAAAACTTAAATCAATTTTGCATAACTCATCTGTCGACTTCACTTAAAGAAAATTTAAACCCAAAAGGTATTCAACATGAAATTCATCTCAAGACATTGTTCATTTGATCCATGGATCATAAAGAGTTTATAGAATTTTTTAACAAACGTAAGGTTAAATAAGTTAATAATAAGATAGGCTTTGCATCTATTTTAAAAACATAAGACATTTATTTGCAAGTAATTTGGAAGCTCCAGATCTTTCATTAGGTATAATGGTTGTACATTCTAAAATCTTTGAAAAGTTTAAGGCATCGCATTGTATCTATTTGCTCCATTGGAATTTTCATATATTGAGAGTTATTTATATGATTTACAATTTCAAATATGGAATGAGCATGCTCCAAGATTCGATGGAAGCCATTACCATTCTCTACATTTTCTTGTAACTTTCATGAGTTTCATTGAAAAATATAATCTTGTCCATGAAGATGTAATTATGATATTTTTGTACTTTCTATGAAAATGGATGCAAGGGAATGGTGTTGCAATATGAAAGAGATAATTTCATTTTGTAATTTCCTCCTAGTTTTTCAAAAACCTTGGATTGATAAAGAAGATAATGTGAATTTTTTTTTTGGATCCTATGGTTCATGAATATGAATATGAGAGGGGCTTTCAAAGTCTCTTTGGGATAAAATAAAGGATAAACAAGAAGCACTTTTGTTTAAATATGCTAAATTAAAGTATGTTAAGAAAAAATTGTAAATGAATTGTATGAATTTATATTGAAGAGACTAACACAATCCTTCTAAAGAAAACAACAAAACATACATTGCATCTTATAATGAAAAATATATTGTTGATGATCCACCATTGAGGACTCATATTCAACCATGCATGTAGAAAATGTTGCCATTGAAACATCCACCTCATTCACTCAAGATAACAAGGAATTGGTAAAATTAAAATTTTGGAATTTTGAAAGCGACGGCTTAGTATTTGATAATTTTGAAAATATTATTGAAGAAGATAAACCCTCGGGGAATGAAAAAGAATGAAAAAAAAATAGATTTGTTTAAGGACATCCATGAGCATGAGAGTGTTTAAATTTTTGTGCCTCTTAAAAAAACAAACAATCTTATTATAGGGTGATGAAAAAGTAGGAAATAAGATAGCAAATGTATTTATTTTATTATTATTATTATTTAATTATCATTTTAAAATTTTAAATATGAGGGCATTCTCAGGAATAAAGTTTCAAACACCACTTTTTAGATTTTGGATCATTGTAGCAACATAGATTGTTGGAAGTTTGTGAAGACTCTATGTGTGATAATTTTAGTGACGTGCCTAGTGAAGAAATTGCAAAATTTGAGTTTTAGAACAACCTAATATTGAAGAAGTAAATGCAAAAAAATTACATTATATTTTCCTGCGATACACTCTTATTAATAATGTATATTTTGGGTATCATGTAAAACATATTTACTCAACTTTGTTTCAAAAATATAGGGCAGATTTATTGTAGCATTCTCATTTTAATTTCCAAACATTTTCTATTGGGTATAATGTTGGTATTTTCCAACATTTGGAGCAGTTTTAAAAACTCCAACCACCTTTATGCTAATATTTTAGTAAAATTACGTATGAATTTTGTTAAAGAAATGTAACTACGGAATATATTATATTTTGTATTATTATTGTTATTACCCATTCTGAAGATGTTGTTCCTCTGTTTAGGGATGTCATTGATGTAATTGGTCATGTAAAGTCTTGAGGTAAAGCCTCTGTTGTAAGTCAAGTCACTAGTACCCACTAAAGTATTATTAAAATGTATTTTTGAGTCTTCCAAGGCAAGTCAGCCCTAGAAGCAATGAGAAGTCGACCCTGTTGGTTTATTAGGCCTCTCAGCTGATCTGTATAAATAGGAGAGGCACCTCCCTCATTTGGAAAAGTAGAACACTGAAGCAGTTGCATTAGAGAGAGAAGAGAAAATCCATCTAGAGGAGAGGAAGCAGTCTAGTCTTGTTATTGGGTCTTAAAATGTTCTTGGGTGAAGTCTATATAGAGGAATATTTGTTGGGTTTTTCCCTACGAGGGTTTACCAGGATAAATATTTGTTTGTTCTGATGTGCTTGTTATTCTTTCAGAGATCCTTTTGTTTTGGTATAACAACTTTTAAAATATTAACATGGTATCATAGCTAACACGAAAGAATACATTGTGTAGTAGCTCATCCGACAAGCTAGGGTTTATTATTTCGGATACCTCCCTCCGCAGATCAACTGAAAAAGAAGGTACACTCCACTCTCCCTAGGAGGGCACATCTTTTTGTCGAAGCGGTTTTTTATTATGAGGATTTTCACTTTTTGACCTAACACTATTGTCAGGAGAAAATAGGGCATAACATTTTTCAAGGTTTTTCCCTCGGACTCCAAAAAAGAAAGATACAACCTAGCTCGCCTTAGGGAGGTGCATCTTTTCCTCCTCTCAGATCTACAAGTCATCATAGTTGGAAAATGAGGGTTTCTTAGCCAAACCCTAGGTCATCCTGAAGCTAGTTCCAGAAAGGGTTTCCTAGCCTTCACCAAATCTAGAAATATCGTTGTAGATCAGGATCAAGAAAAAGAGAAGGAGGCTCCTAGAACCACAGATGTTATCAAACCACTCGTTAGAGACATCGAAGAAGCTCGTATATAAGAAGATCATGACCTTGCAAAACCTCAAGGACTTATTGAAACACCCTAGAAGATTATCTCAACAAAAATAAGACCATCTCGAGCTCGTGAGGTAATCTAGGAAGCATAAATATATGGTGCAGCAAAAGGAAGAAAAAGACAAAGAACCTATTCAAACTATGTGGCACTAATGAGCAATATTGTTGATGAAGAACCCACATGTTTGAAGAGGCATTGAAGAAGAAGGAATGGATGCAAGCCATGATCGAAGAATACTATTCAATAATAAAGAATGATGTTTGGGACGTGGTACCAAGACCAATGGACAATAACAAGATATACTTCTATAAAAAATGTCCTTTCCTTGGTAGCCAAGATGAAATGGAAGCTACATCAAATGGATGTGAAAACAACTTTCCTAAACAGAGTCATAGAATAAGAAGTATATATTGAACAACCACCAGGATTTGAAATGCACGACAAGGAAACATATGTATGCAAATTAAAGAAAGCTCTATATGGTTTAAACCAAGCACCCAAAGCATGCGTGATATGAAAGGATTGATGGATTCCTAATGAATTTGGGATTTACCAAGAGTAAAGTTGATTCCAACCTTTATTATAAGGTTGATGATGACATACTTATGATATTAATATTGTATGTAGATGATTTATTCTTGAAAATAAAGGAGATAGTCATCAGTGAATGTAAGAAGAAACTTGCAACATAATTTGAGATGAAAGAGCTTGGCACAATGTACTATTTCCTAGGTCTTGAAGTATGGCAGTTTCCTGATGAGATTTTCCTAAACCAAGGAAAGTACACAATAGAGATTTTGAAGATATTTGGGATGTTAGATTGCAAAGAAATTAACATGCCAATGGTGAAAAAACTGAAGCTATTGAATGATAATTCTTTAGAAAGAGTAGATGTCACATTATATAGACAGATTATTGGCTGACTAATGTATTTGAAAAATACAAGACCAGATATATGTTTTGTTGTGAAAACCTTGAGTCAATATATGGTGGAGTCCAGGCATGTTCCTCTAGTTGCAGCAAAACATGTGATGAGGTACCTGAAAGGTACATTGGACTGTCGAATCAGATATACAACTGAAAATGATTTTAGATTATGTGGCTATACTGATTCAGATTGGGCAGTAAGTGAAAAAGATAGAAAGATCACTTTAGGATGTTGTTTTAGTTTGGGATCAGGTGTGATCTCATGGATTAGAAGAAAGAAGACAAGTTTTTCCCTCAGCACAACTAAGGCTGAGTACATTGCAACATGTTCAACCTGTAACAAAGCAGTGTGGCTTCGCAAAATATTGGCAGGATTGTTTGATATTGAGATGGATGCAATTGAGATCTATTGTGACAACTAGAGTTTCATCAAGTTGACAGAAAACATGATGTTTCATGATAATTCAAAGCATATAGATATAAAGTATAACTACATACGAGACATGGTGCAGAGAGGAAATGTGAAGCTCCAGTATGTTCCTATAGAGGAACAAGTTGCTGATGTATTGAATAAGCCTCTGTCTCGTGTAAAGTTTGAACACTTTCGAGACAATCTTGGTGTAGTCTGAAAGGACCTCCCTAGAAAGAGGGAGTGATGATGAGACTATTATTGAGGATGAGATGACAATGATTTGCTAGTGCAAGGCCAGTGTGCCTATAGATATTGATGAGATCCAACTTTCACTTGTGGATGATAGTATCTTTGAGGATGATTCTGTGGACAAGAACACTCTCTTGAGAGTGGTCCTAGCACTGACATGCTGAGGATGGTACAGATGATAGTAATCTCTTTTGGAGAGTGATCCTACATTCAATTGTAGGATGATGCCGTAGAAAAGAACACTCTCTTGAGAGTGGTCCTAGCACTGACAGGTTGAGGATGGTCTATGATGATAGTACTCTCTTATGGAGAGTGATCCTACATTCACTTGTAGGATGGTTCTGTGGATAAGAAAAATCTCTTGAGAGTGGTCCTAGCAATGATAGGCTGAGGATGGTCTGTGATGATGAGTATGTCCTCTCCAAGGATGGTTCCATGGATAAGAACACTCTCTTGAGAGTCATCCTAGTATTGATAGGCTGAGGATGGTCTATGATGTTGAGTGGTCCTCTCTGAGGATGTTTCCGTGGACAATAACACTCTCTTGAGAGTGGTCCTAGCACTGATAGGTTAAGGATGGCCTGCAATGTTGAGTGGTCCTCTCTGAGGATGGTTTCGTGGAAAAGAACACTCTCTTGAGAGTGGTCCTAGCATTGATAGGATGAGGACGGTTCGCGATGTTGAGTAGGTCCTCTCTGAGGACGGTTCCATGGACAAGAACACTCTATTGGGAGTGGTCCTAGCACTGATAGGATGAGGATGGTCCATGATGATTGGTCCTGCATTTACTTGCAGACAAGTTCTTGCATTTAGTTGCAAATGATGATGTTCCAAAATTTAATTATGTTGTGGGTGATTTAGCTCAGTATTTATATACTGATAGTGCAGGTGATGCTCGAGATAGTGGCATAGATGATGATGTGTAAGATGGTTCTAGATATTATGCCAGAGATGATGCCAGAGATGATGATGCTCGAGATGATGCTAGAGATGATGCCAAAGATGATGATGCTCAAAATGATGCCAGAGATGATGATGCTTGAGATAATGCCAAAGATGATGATGTTCGAGATGATACCAGATGATAGAGATGTCTGTGATGATGATGTTCCATGGATAATGATGATGTTGATGTAAGTGTGAAAACTTCCTATAACATATAGACTCACTAGTCAATTCTACATATGTGTTGTTGTATTGTAGAATACCTTCCTTGTTAAGAGGGAGTGTTAAAGAAATGTAACCGCAGAAGATATTATATTTTGTATCATTATTGTTATTACCCCTTCCAGAGATGTTGTTCCTATGATTAGGGATGTCATTGATGTAATTGGTCATGTAAAGTCTTGAGGTAAAGCCTCCATTGTAAGTCGGGTCAATAGTACCCACTAAAGTATTATTAAAATGTATTTTTGATTCTTCCAAGGCAAGTCGGCCCTCGCAGTAAGGAGAAGTCGGCCTAGCTGGGTTATTAGTCCTCTTAGCTGATTTGTATAAATAAGAGAGGTGCCTCCCTCATTTGGACAAGTGGATCACTCAAGCAGTTGCACTAGAGAGAGAAGAGACAGTCCATCTGGAGGAGAGGAAGAAATCTAGTCTTGTTATTGGGTCTCACATTGTTCTTGGGTGAAGTCTATATAGAGGAAGTTTTGCTGGTTTTTTCCCTACGAGGGTTTCCCAGGATAAATATTTGTGTTCTCTTTTGTTTGGTTGTGCTTGTTATTCTTTAAACGATCCTTTTGTTTTGGTATAACAACTTTTAAAATATTAACAAATTTTTAGCTGGAAAATGTGTTCCCGGGGTAGGAAATTGTGTGGTATAGCAAGGTTTTAATTACACAAATTCCCAACCACCTTTTCTTCATGTTTTTCTCGTATTTAACATGTTTTCAGTTGAATTTGTATTTTTAATTATAGAATTTGTATGGGGCAGTAAGAATTTCAAGTTGACTTTTATTGCAGTAACGTTCAACCATGAAAAAGGGTTTCAAGCCTTAAATTTGAGGCTAGTTTTTTTTCTAAGGTAGGAATGCTATGTCATATGTCATATGTATCTTATTTGGAAGATAAACTTGAAGATTTTTGAAAATTAGTAGAGTACCCTAAGCCCTTGTTGATTGTGGGGAGTGATAATGATATTGTAGAGGATGATAAGGGATTAATTCATGATGTTTTCAACCATGATGATCTTTACATTAGTCATATCCAAGCTTGGATAGATGGGACTTGTGTTGGTGCATGTCCTTCTTGGAATGATTTTAGTGTTTTGATCCTCATGAGCACATTTCAGTTTTCAACCCTCATCTCATGGATATTCCAACATTGATTGACTTGACATTTGTTGAGGCCTTGCTTTGGTTGATAACCAAGCATAAGGGAATAATTTATGGCATTGATGATATTCTTAAGTGGTTACATTAGTTGCATGATTCACTTAGAATATTTTTTTCTTCCTACAGTAGCATAGGGTATGATGATAAGATCTTTATCCCAAGCATTAGAAGGTGTGTCAATTTTCTGAATATTTTTATTTAGTGCATTTGATTAATGACTTCTTGAATTTTGGCTGATGTTTCATTTCATGAATTTTCTTTTAGTCATGTTAAAATAAGATCTACTTGGTATCCATGCAATTTCTTGTTTTGATTTTATATTATGTGGGGAGGGGAAAGAAACCTCTACCTTCATCCCCCTCAGGAATTCGATGTGTATTTCGTGATATTTTTTTATAGTAATAAGTTTGTATATTTTGAAATTCCCATGCACTCTCTCATAGAGTACATGTCCTTGAGTTGGAGCCAACTATTACCCCTTCACAAGTAAGGGTCACTTGAGAATAAATGTGTTTGTGATTTCCATCCTAGATTGCAATTCCAGAGATGAGATATGCAGGTTGATCGTAGATCGTTTTCCAGAGACATTTCCATAATTTTGAAATGATCGCCTATGTGCTTGGCGTTTTGGTGGATATTTATATTAGGTGTTGTCATTGCTATAACATATATTATCCTCAGTGACACATGGGGATTCCTTCTTCTATGTGGGGCATGACCACGGGGGGTCACTGTTGTGCTCTATAGTGGTTCATAATTGTTGTTTCATTAATAATATGTATTATGGTGTGATCATAATCTACCCTTAGATAATTACTTTACCTTTGAGTTAAGTTGTATCCCTAGAAATTTAGGTAGGTGTCACACTCATTCCATATCATTTCAAAAATTTCACCTGGATATTTTTCGTTCCTTGTCATTTCACCATCCTTATCACCCACTTCCATGATGTCCCTGTTCGTGATTGACTTATCATGTATAATGTTTCAAGGTTTTAGAATATCTATGTGTATGAAAATGTCTAAGTTGAAGCAAAACGTAAAAGTACTCTAGGTTGATGCATCTAAATCATATAATTATACACAAGTCACGCCCCCTTGCAAAAAATGCCTTATTCACTAAATCACATGCTTATAAAAGAAAAATATATGTAAAGGGACCAAACAAAAGAAAAATAAAAATGAAATAAAGGCAAAAAAAGAAAAAGAAGGTGCGAGGAAAGGTTAACTCATGCTAAGAGCTCCCTTATAAAGGTACTCACATGGAAATAAATTTAACCCCTAACTCTTGAAAGCTAAAGCACATATCTATCACTCACATCACATTGTTATGAGTCTCAATTCATGAAGACACATTTTCCCTAGTACCACATCCATTTCATCACCCTCGCCTAATTTAGAGACTCGAGAAATGAAAATATTCTTAGGGGTTTCAGATGTAACATAGGTTAATGTTGGTCACACCCTCATAAATCTAATGTTAAAGGGATAAAACTTAAATAAATCATTGAGAGTCTAAAAATGTACACTTGTTGATCACCTCATGCTTGTTTCTACATATTTGGAGGCAATTTCCTAGTTATATGTGTGGATGGGGTCTCCTAGAGCATGAACACCCTTTCTCTTTTCCATGGCTTAGCACTTGATTTGACATATGTGAAGGATAACTAGTCTCCACTAGGTGAATGCTCCCCCTTATTCACACATATAAAGGCATACATGGGATCTTGGTTACATGATCATGAGGCCATCCCATTTCTCTTCTTGATAGATATGCTTACTTAGCACATGGAGCTTATTTGACATGTTGATGACTCAGAAAATCACAAGACACACCCTCATGTGGAATGCTATCATTTTCTACATGTTTTTATGCATCAAATGGTTGAGGGGGTTCACTTGTGCTTTTGAATGAAAGGAATTGATTATTTAGTGTTCATAGGTGCCCATGCTAGTTGGATACGATATGTCTTCAGGGTGATATTGGTGAAGTATCATGTGCCTAACAAGTAACACAATGCTCATAAGATGATACTTGACTAAGGTAATAAGACATTTAATGAAATGGAACCCATCAACTTAATGTCTGCCTAAGTTTTGAAGTGTTAATAATTAATTAAAATGTCTTGGATTGTGCTTTCTAAGGTTTTAGTGTGATTAACTAAAATCAATGAAAAAATTAAAATAATCACACTAATTAACAAAAGTACCTAAATTTTTCACTTTGGATTAATTTAAAAATAATTTTGGAGGGGCATCCTAACTTTGAGAGTAGTTAGTTTTTATCAATGTGTCTATAATTTTTCCAGCTCAATGCCATTAGATACGAAGTTGCCATGGGATTTCTGAAAAGCTGTTATATTAGAGAACATTGACTATTTCAAAATTGTGGTTTAACAACAATAACACTACATTTTGAGCTGCACATGCCACTTGTAAGGAAGTTTGTTGGAGCTTGGACTTGGTCTTTCTCCCTTTTTAATGATCTGTACCCCTTTCATGGAACCTTATCTCTTGAGATGTACCTAGGTGGCATATCAACCTTTTGTTTTATGTATTGTTGAACTAATCCACCTTAGTTAGTGGATAATGGTTCATTATGTTTTCCAAGTTAGATATAGGGTTTTGGCCAATTATATTATTTTATTGGAGGGTTGTTAAGACTAAAAATCTATACAAGAGTATCCTCCCCTTGGTTATTTATGTTGTTGATTAACATTTGACACAAACACACGGACACACACACACACACACACACACACACACACACACACACACATTCTCTTGGGAGAGGATTTGGATGCATGTAAAGATTATCATGTAATGTGAAGAAACATTGTTTTGGAAATAAAAGACTTAGATATGGTGCATAATTATTCTAATGAGAAAAGTTAAAGCAAATGTGAAATGAAAAATTATAAAGTTGAGAAATAAATGGGGGCTTGTTAGACTTGAAAGGGTGCCTTCTAAGCACTTTATCCATTTGTGTTACATCGTGCTTCCGTAATGTTCGTTATTCCAAAAAATGTCATAGAGGCCCTTAAAATCGTTTCTCTCCAAAGGAAAATCAAGTATTTCCTATAGTCAACTTCTTTTTGACCAAACCTATGACTACTACTCATTCAATTTCACCCAAGAGAAGGAGGATTTACTTATAGATTACATTGTACAGTTAATGTGAATAAGAGTATGTATGTAGAATTGTTGCTTTTGCTTTGTGTTGTATTGAGTTATGGTCTTGCTTATGTTGTTGTTGCATTGACCGCCACTTATATAGTATGATTTAACGCTTAGTCGTTTGCCAATATTAATAATGATGAGAGTACTAACACCTCCTGCAGGCATCAATCTTGATTATGTGCTTTCATTGAGTTTTGGTAATATTTGACCATATGTTGTCCTTTTTGACTTGGTCAACAGGTTAAGTTAGCAACGTGACCCCACTGCATGTCATCAATGTTCATAGAATTTCCATTGGAGGCCAATTGGACCGATCCAAGTATTAGTTATTTAATAAAAGGCTTAATTCATTATTTTTATAAAGATTGCGAAAAATAATTAACCCTGTTTTTATTAAAATACTTGGAGTTTGTTTCACATAGATCATGGTAGATAGGATGGAGGCATATGAGTAGTGGATCCTAAACTTTTTGAGGTATCTTGGTCCATATGTGCATTCATATTTCCATTTCAGGAAAGGAAAGATCCAAAATTGGGCAAATCTAAAGATTTATTATGGTTTCTAGCTAAATAATTAAAAATCAAAAGATGACCAAGGTTTGAGATGTATGAATTGGGACTAGTGAATGGAAAAATATGACTTGGGTTATGTTATGATGACCTCTTAGAGACACTTTTTTTTAACATTTTATTATGTTATCACTTCACATGCTTCATATCTCCCATAGGGGGGTGTCTTTCTCTTAGGGAGGGTGACTTTCTCACTTGGTGATTTTTTTCTTGAGTTAGATGCTAATGTAAAAGTGGATTATTATTCTCTAGGGAGAAATGAGCCCCTTAGGATGTTATTTGATGTATCTCACAAGTGTATCTATCATTGTATCATGTGCATATGAGGTGATTCACCCACCTCAACTAGATTTGACATTTGTAGCTTGTAAACACAGATAAAGTGAGATTTAATCTCCACCATTGATCATTTCATTGTATATTTTAATATCAACCATCGACATAAGCATTGGTTAGGGTATTTTCTCCTCTATCAGCTATAAAATAGAGAGATCTCCTCATTTGTAAGAGACTCTTGACTCTTCATTAAATAATATCAAATATTTTGTGGTGCATATATCTTGTATCTTAAAGGATTATGGATCGTTTTATGTCTTTTAGATCCTCTTCTACCACTAGATATATATTTGTCCCTATCCATTGGATATTTTATGGTTAATTTTGACTTGTAGGGAAAATTGAGGTCAATTTCTCCCCGTGCTACTTTGTTGGATGACTTGGCAATTTGGGTGAATCTCTCTCTGACAGTGGGTTTATCTGTGAATATGATTGATTCGATTTTTCTATTAATCTCTTGCTATTTTCCTTTTGTCTCCTATGTTTGTCATTTATATTTGCAAAGTAACAAGGTTATCTCTTAGTTAATGTGATTTTCCTCTCTAATAGTTTTCTTGTTGTTTTTGCAAGTAGAAATTCAACATATCTACAAGTGCGACTTGGTTGCAGAACAAGACGATTTCTATATCATTTTGTTGGGCGAGGGGGATGTTATCGTGTAAAATGGTACTTCTCCGTCTGATTACTAACACCAAATGTGTCGGTACACAAAGGAAAAAATGGATAGAAGTGGCCATAACACTATATATGGCCATGACCTTTGATGCATCATTCCCTTACCAGCTTGACCTATTTTTTGTATGGCCATTATGGTGAATACATGACTATTTCTGTTGCAACCCGCGTATCATATGCGAGTATTGACATTGCAACTCGTATATACATGATAAGGGTTAAAACCCGCGGGATGCTCTTAAGAAAGTCATGTATCATACACGACCTACCATTATTAATAGTTGCATATGTCTTAATCCAAAATTAAAAAATCTAAACACAATTAGTCAAGGATAGTTGGACCCTTAATCATAACTATCCCAACTTCCTTAACCATATCAACCTTCGTAACCTCTCTTTTTCCTCATGTATAAATAGAGGGTAGGGGTTGAGGCTAATCACCATGAATTCTAGAGAAAAGTTATGCTGGTGGTTTGCCTTTAGATATCTTGGAGCAACAGAGCTCAGTGCCCTTGGCTAGAAGAGGAGCACTTGTCTCAGATGTTGGTTGTAATCTTACCTCACTTGTTAATTAATAAAGAGTCTTTCTTCTAATATTGTGTCTTTGTACCCTTATGTATTATGATTTATGAATTGTCTTGTTATTTCATTGCAAGCATATTATTTCATTGATCTTATATATAATATATAATATATTATAGGAAATATCTTCCTCTTTGCAGGTGTTGGAGAATCCCTGGAGGCCGCGGAGGCAATTTGAAGTGAAGAAGAAAAGCTAGGATCGAATGTCATAAATATGGTATGCCTAATTTCTTCCTATTTATATTTCAAATTCTGAAATGACTGATTGTCTGCAAGTTTACTTAGTAACTTGGTAACCCCAAAGACCCTAGGTTATAAGGTTGTATTCTCTTGAACAATAGAACTGGCGACTCCGTTGGGGAGTCCAACCTATTGTGGGTCCTTTCTTTTTGGCTTCTTGACCATTTTTTGCTCTATCTGATCCTGTGAGTGATTTGTTTTGATTTTACCTTTAATTTCCAGTATTTCATGTTCATGACCTTTCTGTCATCCCTTTTTATTTTCGAAAAATTTTGATAGCATATGCGGGTTGCTTCGGTAATAGTTGCGTATTGCATAATGTATATGTAGGTTGCTTCAGTAACAGTCGCGTATGGTACATGACCTGCCTTGATGAAAATCACATATTTCCTATAGGTGTCTTTGAGTCCATAAGGTTTTTGCTTGTCCTTATTTTTATGAATTTTCTAGATGCTTGTGAAGGTTCTTTTTTGGCATGATACTACGGTTTTAGGTGTGTACATTTCACTGGTTTCTTGATTAGTCAAATTTTTGAGTGCTTTTGGTTTAACTTCTTCATTGGTAAATGTGTTAAGTCCCTCCTAGTTGGATTTTGATCTGAGTGCTTTTGTTTTTGGGTCATTAATCAGTCCTTTGAAACACTGATATACTTGGGACTGCTTTTTTGGTAGTCTAAGTCAGTCCTTCTTTCATTCTTTTGGATCTATTAGTCCTTGGGAATTGATAGTTTCGCTACGTCTAGGTTTTGATCCATTTCTTCCGGTTTGGGTGAAGTGTGTTACTATAGGGTATGAATGCAATCATTTACTGTTATATGATCAGATTGTTTAAACTGACTCAATTTGCATTTAGTCGCTAATAACTTTTGAATTTTTTGAAAAAGGAAAGACAAAAAACATTTTTGCATTTTTGCATTAGGTTGCATTTAGTTGTTTTTTTCACTATTTTTTTTTCAGAAAAATAAAAAAGTTTTAAGTCTTGTATTTTCTCTTTTTGTTTAAGATTTCAATAGGTTTCATTTACAAAGAAAAAAAGAAAAGAAAATTTGCATTGGTAGTTGCATTTACTTTGAGATTTTTTACATCATTTGCTTTCATTATGCTGAGTCTATAACATCATTCAATCTCATTCCGTTACCTTTGACTAATACAACCCATTAAAAATAACGTTTAATTAAATTTTGATTAGTAAGTTTCTTTTTATAGGCTCATACATCAACTAGCTCAAGCTAGCTTTTTGGATTGGGGAACTTAAACTGTCCAAAAGTATTTTATTTCAAACGTAGTGGTCTTTCATTAGGTAAGTCTTCTTCTACCAGAGACAATCTGGAAAGCTCCTCTCACACATGAGTTAAGCAAGATGCCATGTGAGAGCTTGGTTGAGGAGATAAACCTCCACTTTCTTGTTCGATAATAGATCATGATTTTTATGCGTTAGGGGATCTTGTCAATACCACCTCTTGGGCCCTGTGTGGTGCCGGTGTTGACTGAGTTTCACGCTTAGCAACCGTGTCCATGCATAAGGATCAGGCTTGCGACTGTTTCGTCGGACTCTTGGTGTATATTTGACAGCCTTAGTTTCCAGACACTAGGGATCATACACAGGTGTTATTGGAAGGCTATTTCTAGTACACCTAGGACGGGCTTGGAAGGTAACCTCAGTAGACAGTTTGGGAGGGTGGTTGGGTGATTCCAATGCTTTCACCCAGGAACATCTTCACAAGACACCAAGTAACCATCCTTCGGTATTCAATAGTTGGACCTAGCCCTAATCATCCCATAATTTTCTTTGGAAGGTGTACCTTATATTTGCTGTATCTGTGTTACTTTAGAATATTTTTAGTGATTTCTGTTTGGTTTGTTTGTGTTTAGTTGGCCTTTAGGTGTGTGATTCAAATTTATAGTTGTGGAGGGCCAACCTCTTCGTAGGAAAAGAAGGTTTCCAAACCTTCCTCCATCTATTACAGTGGAGCCTCCACCGCCACATCAAAGGTAGAGACTAGATACTGACAGTTCTTTTGAACCAGTAGGTGTTAGTGAATTTCCAGGTGAACCGGAATTTAGGATTAACCAGGAAGAAAAATATTCAATAGAGATAGAAGACTTGCAGGCTGACGAGTTTGCAAGAAATTTTAACCCACCTCTGACTGATCTGAACGATCATGTGATAGTCCAGACCCTCCCTTTCAGTTCACCTACTATTTGTGTTCCTTTGAGCAGAGATATGTCTAGCTTTGGAGAGGGTATTTCGATGCCAACTTCATCCATTTTGGTTGGTGGAGTCCCACCTCCCTCGATGGGTGGTCCAAGACCAAGTGCATCTATTGCACCCCTTTCACCAAGTAGTAGAGTGGTTCAACCCTCAACTCCCTCTAATGTAGTAGATCCTTCTAGTGGGGTGGTCATTGGGATTCCTAGTGCACCTTTTGCTTCTCTTTCCTTTATGCAAACTACTCAGAGCGGTCCAATTGGATCCTCCTCATTCGTCCAAGTTTTTCCATGGAATGGGGGGAATATTCCCCCATCCACTCCTTATGTAGGTCCTACCCCTACATATGTGGGCATGTAGTCTGAAAAAAAATTGTTTTGGTCTTAATTTTTAGACACCCGTTTGAGCCCCTTTCACGAGCTCTCCCTTTTCTCTTTTCAGTGGAGGGATACCTGCTCCTATTTTTAAAACTCTAGTTTCATTTGGAGCAGCCCAAACCACTTATAATGCACCAAAAACTAGTAATCCACTAAATTTTGGGTGGAATCCTTTTCAGAGTATTCCGGCTACATCACAACTGGCAGCTGGGGGTGACCCCACCTTTGCATTTGGGAACCAGGAGGCAATTCCTTCTACATCCCAAACTTCGTATTATCAAACCCCGGTTAGGCCAAAGCTTCCTTTCCTGGAAACGTTTAACTTGCCAGATTTGTCAAAGTTAATGAATGACCCCGTGCGGCATAGTGCAACATGGACACTTGTACCTATTAAAATACCCTCATACATTCCAAATTTTGAAGGAAAAACTGGTGAAGATCCAGGTGCGCACATTACCACTTTCCACCTTTGGTGCTCTTCTAACTCACTAAACGATGACTCCATTCGGTTGAGGCTTTTCCAGAGAAACTTGAATCATGTTGCTGCAAAATGGTACATAGAACTTCCCTCTGCTGCATATGATATTTTTTTGGATTTATCAACTATGTTCCTTAATCACTTTCAACTTCCTATCCTGTATGATGCCGACACAAACTTGTTGTCGACTTTTTGGCAAAACAAGGCCACAGATATCTCGGATCACATCTAGGAGTGGCGAAACGAAAGACGCTTATTAAAGCCACTATACCTCCCGAGTTTTTATTAGAGTGGTTCTTAAAATATTTACTTCCTTATATTTCTAAGGACATATCCACTTCGGGGGTGACCACAGAAGAAGAGGCTATCCTCAGGGCCAAGCAGTTAGACTTGATATATGCTCATGTAACATCCTGATTTTGACCCTGTTTGCATTAAATATATATGATGTATATATTGTAATGGATCATGGTGTGGAGCTATAGGAAAACGACCCACCATTGATTATCGTATTATGTTTCGGCGATGCCGATGGTATTTTGTGCTAACCAGGCACGTTATAATGTTGGATACCATGTACATATGAAAAATTAATTAAAAACCTATAAACAACTATGTGAATGCAACAATAATGAGAAGGGGTATGATTTCCTAAGGATAAGGGGGGGGGATGTCTAACCCTTGGGAGCCATTGGGAAACAACCAAGTGTCAAGTGATGAACCTATCTATATGTCAACCACCCTATTTGTCTTACTCACCCTTCCTTTGTCTCATTCAATGACTGAATTAATTGCCAGGCTTGGTTGGGCTAGTTATTTCCTTGGGAAGACGTCTGCATGGGCAGCCGTGAAAGTTGGCAGGACTGCCAGTCCTTGCCCACACGCAAGCCCGGAGGCATGAGCATTCGTTCCCTCATGCAGGAAGGGAACCATCCATTCAGGATTCTGTCATTCCATGATTCCATATTCACGCAGGGGATACTCTCATCTTTCCTCACGTAGGTGTTCGTTTGGTTTTCCTCACCTCAGGCAAGCAGTCGTGTTCTTTCTTCCTCAATTTTTTTTATTGTGTGTAATTTCCCTTCACGCAGAGAGTCAGTTTTTGTTTGCATCCCTTCCCAATTGGGCTGTGGCTCTCCTCTACGCAAGTGGATGAATCACAGTTGTGTTTCTCCATGAATTTGGGTTGCTGTGAATTTTTTGTTGAGTATTTTTGGCCACGTTAGGGCCATAAACGACTCTGGATTTGATTTTCTCAGTTGGAGCTGTGTATCACCCAATTTCTGTTTCGGTCTTTCTCTGTGGTGCTTCCTTTCAAATGCCAGAGCTGTGAATTGCTGTGTATTCTGTGGTTGTTTGTATTTGGATGGTTTGGGAGTGGAAATGGAGCCTGAGTATGCTAGATAAACCTAGTTTGTACGGGAGCCTCACAGACAGAGCTAGAGGGCTGAATTTATTCTCTACACCCCCTGAATAGCAGTAGAAGGGAAGTCATGGCCCGAGGGACTGTGCAACAAAGAAGGGAATGATTCCTTGTGTCTGGTGAGTGTGGATGTTTTAGAAATTAGGCTAGCTCCGTTGAAGGTTTCCTTATCTCTTTAGTGAGCCCACTATCTTAGCATCCAGTGTTTCCAGCTCCTAATATCATGATAAACCCAAATTTGTTGGATTGGCTGAGTTGTGTACCCTTGGCTACGTGTCAACCTGCTAGTTTCCCCTTACTCCTTGTGGAATCATGCCTAGCTCGGGGGTGGCAGTGTTTTTGAGAGATTGATGAGCGCATTGGCCTATGGTTGGGTGGAATGTTGCAGCAACGTAGCTGGTTATGGGATAATCTTTCCTGAAGAAAAGTACTCTTGTGCTTAAATCCTTGCAACTGTATTATTTTATGAATGAACATGATGAATGCTTATATGCTGTGAATGTATGATGATATGTATTTGCTTCCACTGTATGTTTACGTGAATTAGATATATGCATATGTATATTGCATCTTGCATCTATGTATGATTTTATCAGCATGAATTTTATACAAACTTCATGTTTATGTTCATTGGGCATGGTTTTTCCCAGGTGCTTAGTTAGCATGTCCAATTGCGTCCTCTTCTCCGGTCGGAGGGTTGGGGACGTGACATCTTGGTATTAGAGATTTAAGTTGTAGTATTGGGCCTCTATGGGCCAAGAAGAATTAGCTAATAGAGAGGTGAGGTAACCTCTATTGAACCTAGCAGCAGATAGAGAAAATTTGGAAAAGTTCTATAAGTGTGGGATATTCTCCATGTCAGCTGATTTCGCCTGAACGGAGCCACTACGGCGACTGCTTTCACTAAAATTCACCAATACAGCGGAGCCGTTGGCAGATTCTTCCCATAGCGGCAACTGTAACTTGGGGATCAAGTTGCAATGGTGGCCGAGTTCCCAAAGAAAGAGCCTCGACAACAGTAGGGAGAAGGAATTGGAGCCGTAGCGTCGGCTGGGTCCCAAGGAGATGGCTACAGCATCGACGGGAAAAGGGGTTGGGATCCGATGCACGTCAAGAGAGGCAAGATGACGAAAAGAAAATTTGAAAATTTTTCTAAGTATGGAAGCAAAGGAAGGAAATGAAACCTTGAGCCACTATGACGACAGGTGAATGATGAAGAGGAAGCCGCTACAGCAGTGGAATGAAGACAAAGACCAAGCCGCAATAACGGCTGAAAGAGGGAAATATTTTTGACGCGATGACGAGCAGAAGTCAGGGAAAAATCCGCAATGATGGCTGGTTTGGTAGGATTGAGCCACAACGGCGACGGATGGAAGACAAAGAGTATTCCGGTGTGTAGCGGCGGCTATAAAAGAAGAACGATCTGCAACAATGGCCGAACATGAAAAGTCAAATCCGCTACGGCAGATGGAAGGTGAAGTTCAAGGTGCAACGACAACGAGTAAAAGAAGAAGTCTGAACCAATGAGGTGGCAGACGGATAGTGAAGAAGAAGCCGACAATGGTGGCTGGAAAAGAAAGAAGGATCTGCAACAACGATGGATGACAAATGAAGATGGAGTCGCTACAGCAGTGGGTGAAGATCGAAGATCTGTCCGATGTAGCAGGAGAAAACTAAAGATTGAGCCAAAGCAGGGATTTGGCAGGGAAAATCAATAGGTTTTTCGGTGGGATTTCAGGGCCTAGAAAGATGGAAAAATGGCAATGGGGTTATGCGCCAGATTACGTGAAATCGAAGGATTTACAAAAAAAAAATGAGGGTGTTGCCCTCGACCCGCCCTGCAGTGGCGAAAGCCGCAAGGGGGTGAGCCCCCTTGACCCCCGTCGTTCCCTTTAGACAGTCATTCTTTGGGAAAGAAAATTTTATGTTTTGACAGAATTATCAATGTATGTTTTTTCCAAGTAAAGGTAAGCAATGTATAATTCATGTGAATGTTATGTGGCTAATAGTTGTATGTATTAACACATTTTGCAGAATCATAGCCACTTTCCAAGGCAATGTTCTAGGTAGTGCAGTTTGGTAAGCTAAGTTGTGGTTGAGCCATGAGAACCCATGACAGATATGATGCATGGGATTCCTACAAATGTGCGCAACATGCCATGGGGGGAAATGTTCGAGTTGGAAATGATGATATAGAGTCTAATGGAAGGAGATTTCAAGAGATTTTGCTGGACATTGCAACTACTATGAGAAGCTTGATTAAAGCCCAGGAAGATCAGCATCAATTGATTGCTGCTATGTTGCAAAGTTTGATTGACTTGCAAAGCAATATGGACTCTGGGAATGGTACAACAAAACCAGAAGGCAGTAAGAGCAGTACTAAAAGAAGAAGAAGGTATTCTAGTAGATCATCTGACTTAGAAGAATCCAGTGGGGATTCAAGTTCTTCTCTCATAAGAGAAAGAGAAAGAGGCACCACAGGGATCACTCTTGAGATGAATTCAAGAAGGCTAAACCTCCTACGTTTGATGGTGAAGTAAAAACTGGACAAGAAGCTGAAGCTTGGATTCTTGGGATAAAGAAGTATTTCCAAGTTCAAGACTATTCAGGAAACATGAAGGCAAGGGTTTCCATATTCAATATGAATGGAAGGGAATCCATTTGGTGGGAGCACCTCAGACAGGTAAAGAGGATCAACGAAAGAAGGCTTAAGTAGAAGCAGTTCAAGAAGTATTTCAAGCAGAAATACCTCTCTGACAGGTATTATGATGTCAAGATTAAGGAGTTCCATGAGATAATATTGGGACAACAGACCATGGAAGAGTATGAAAATAAGTTCTTGGAATTGTTAAGGTATGTCAGGTACATAAAAGATGAAAAGGTGAAGATCCAGCATTTTCTGAGTGGATTTCCTCAGTATTACAAAAACAGAATTGAGTTTTATGAACCTAGAACGCTGGAAGAAACAATAAGGAAGGCTAAGTATTGCTATGAGAAAAGAAAAGGAAAGCATGATTACCAGAAGACATGGAAGGATAAAAGGATGAAGAAGTCTGATCAAAGGAAGAAATGTTTCAAACCTTCTAACTTTAGGAATCATCAGAAGCAACCATCAAAAGCTGAGAAGCATCCAACCAAAGTGATGGGAGAAAAGCCTAAAGAGCCACAACAGAACAGAGGACCACTCCAATGTTGGAAATGTGGAGGACCCCACATGCACAGGAATTGTCAATTTGAGAATGAGAATGCAAGGCCATCTTACAACATTCAAGAGGCAAAAACAGTGGTTCAAGTAGCAAGAGCCATCCCTAGGATCTATGCAGCACTGGAGGACTGCCAGGAAGATCACCAGTCAACTATGGTTGATGTTGTAGGTAAGATTGTTGAGAAATATGTTTTTATTTTGATTGACCCTGGTTCTACTCATAGTTACATCACTCCTAGAGTAGTGTACATTTGTGCTTTCAAGAAAGTAAAGCATAGAAAATATTGGTTAGTTCAACTAGCCATTGGAACTGAGAGAAAGGTTAGTGAAGTGGTAGAGAAATTTCCATTGGTTATGAATAAATTGGTCACTTGTTTAGATTTGAATGTTCTACTAGTTGGCTCCTATGATGTTCTCATTGGAATGTATTGTTAGAAACTGACAGGGTAAATCTTGACTGTTATAATAAGAATTTTGAATGCATGGATGAATAAGGGAACCTTAGAGTTGTAAGAGGCATCCCAAAGGTGATTTTTGTGAGGAATATTTCAACAATGCAGTTGAATAAGTTCTATAGGAAAGGTTTTCAGTTGTACGAAGCTCATATTTTGGAGGCAACAGAGGATGAAACTCCTAGGTGGGAGGAATTTCACGTGTTGCAGGAATTCAGGGATGTGTTTCCTGATGAGATTCCAGGAATTCCTCCAAAGAGGGACATTGATTTCACAATTGAACTTGTGCCAGGAGCAGCACCAGTGTCCAAGACACCCTACAGGATGAGTACACCAGAAGTGCTAGAGCTGAAGATGCAACTACAAGAGTTATTGGAGAAGAAGTATATTAGGTCGAGTGTGTCTCCTTGGGGAGCACCAGTTCTTTTTGTTAGGAAGAAAGATGGTATGCTCAGATTGTGTATTGACTACAGATAGTTGAACAAGGTCACTGTGAAAAACAAATACTATTTTCCTAGGATTAATGACCTCTTTGATCAAATGAGAGGAGAAAAGGTATTTTCCAAGATTGACTTGAGATTTGGTTACCATCAGGTAAGAATCAAGGATGAAGATATTCATAAGACAACCTTCAGGATAAGGTATGGACATTATGAGTTTGTAGTGCTACCTTTATGTGCCTTATGAATAGTGTCTTCAACAGGTATTTGGACAAGTTTGTTCTTGTCTTTCTTGATGACATTCTTGTTTATTCTAAGAATGAGAAAGAGCATGAAGAACATTTGAGGTTAACATTGAAATTGCTCAAGGAGCATAAGCTATACGCAAAATTGAGCAAGTGTGACTTCTATAGAAATAGGATTTAGTATTTGGGTCACATTATCTCAGAAGAGGGTATATCAGTAGACCCTGAGAATATTGAATCCATTATGAATTGGCCTACTCCGAGGAATGTGACATATGCAATATCTTTTATGGGACTTGCAGGATATTACCGGAGATTCATAGAAGGATTCTCCAAGGTTGCACATGCCATCACTTCCTTGCAAAGGAAGGGTATAAAGTTTCAATGGACATCGAAGTGTGAATAAAGCTTCCAGTGGTTGAAGAATATTCTCACCAGTGCACTGGTCTTGAAAGTTGCAGATCCAGAAAAATATTTTGTGGTGTGTACTAATGCATGCCGACAAGGACTTGGAGGAGTTCTTATGCAGGACAACCACATGATATGTTATGAGTAAAGAAAGTTAAAGGAGCATGAGAAGAACTATGGCACTCATGATATAGATCTTGTAGCCATAGCACATGCTCTCAAGATGTGGAGGCATTACTTGATGGGCATGAGATTTGAGCTAAGGACAGACCATTGTGGTATGAAGTACTTGTTTGATTAGCCAACGTTAAATGCTAGGCAAGCTAGATGGCTGGAGTTTCTATGTGAGTTTGATTTTGAAATAAAGCACATAAAAGGAAAGGAGAACAAGGTAGTTGATGCACTCAGTAGAAAGGTACAGGAAATTCACGTGGCATCTCTTAGTATTTGCCAGTCAGATTTGAGACAACAGATTGTTAATCATATTGCTAGGGATGAATTGTATGAGCAGGCAAAAGACAAGTTGCAGCATCAAAGTCTTGAGAAAAGGTATGAGGGATATAAATTGGAAGAATATGGACTTCTTACTTATAAGAACATAGTCTACATTCCAAATATAGCAGATTTCAGGAGAATATTTATGGATGAGATCCATCAAGATCCATATTCTGGTCACCCAGGATATTAGAAGACAATTTCTACAGCCAGAAAGCAGTACTTTTGGCCAGGAATGAAAAAGGACATGGCTGAATATATTTCAAGGTGCATGAAATGTCAGAAGGTAAAGGTTGAGCATCAACACCCAATAGGTTTGTTTCAGCCTTTGCCAGTTCTAGAATGGAAATGGGAAGTTATTTCCATGGATTTTGTTATAGGATTTCCAATGACTTGGAGACAACATGATTCCATCATGGTTGTGGTGGAAAAGTTTAGAAAGGAAGCATATTTTATACCAGTTAAGTCTACGCATAATACTAATGACATTGCAAAAATATTCATGAAGGATATTTTCAAATTGCATGAATTTCCTAAGGCAATAGTCTCTGACAGACATGTCAAGTTCACTTCCAATTTTTGGAAGGGTTTGTTTGCATATTTAGGTATGAAGTTGAACTTCAACACCTCCTACCATCCTTAGACTGATGGTTAGACAGAGAGAGTGAATCAGGTGCTTGAATACATGCTTCGCATGTATGTGATGGACAAACCAGCCAAGTGGGAAGATTACTTACACTTGGTAGAATTTGCATATAACAATGGACAACAAGCATCCTTGGGAATGAGTCCATATTAAGCTTTGTATACCAGGAGGTGTGGGACACTAGTGACATGGGATAATCCAGTGAACATGGTTGTGCTTGGGCCAGAATTGCTCAAGGAAATGGAGCAAGAGTTTGTAAAGATCAGGCAGAATATGAAAGTATCCCAGGACAGACATAAAAGCTATGTGGATAAGCATACGGTGAACAAAGAGTTCCATGTTGGGGATCATGTTTACCTTAGAGTGAGGGAAAATAAGAGTTCCTTGAAGCTTGGAAGTTGTGCCAAGTTGTCACCTAGATATTGTGGGCCGTTTGAAGTGCTTGAAAGAATAGGGCCAGTTGCATATAGAATTGCATTTCCTGCTAGCACTAGAGCTCATAATGTTTTTCATGTTTCATTGCTTAAGAAATATGTGCATGATCCTAACCATGTGATAAATTGGGATGTGATCCAGGTGGAACCCGAGGGAGAGTTCTGAATCGAGCCAAAGTGCATCCTCGACAGGATGGTCACCGTGCTCCGGATTCGAGCCATAGGGCAGGTAAAGGTGCAATGGGAGCACTACGGCCTTGAAGAGGCTGCATGGGAGCTAGAGGATGCCATGCGATTGGCACATCCATTTTTGTTCAATTCTGTGGAGCACTGAGGTGATGCCAGTGTAGCATTTTATTCAATTTTGTAAAGCACTGAGGACAGTGATATTGAAGGGGGAGGGGATTCTAACACCTCGATTTTGACCCCATTTGCATTAAATGTATATGATGTATATATTGTAATGGATCATGGTGTGGAGCTATAGGAAAAAACCCCACCATTGATTGTCGTATTATGTTTCGGCGATGTCGATGGTATTTTGTGCTAACCAGGCACATTATGATGTTGGATACCATGTACATATGAAAAATGAATTAAAAACCTACAACCAGCTATGTCAATGCAACAATAATCAGAAGGGGAATGATTTCCTAAGGATAAGGGGGGGGGGGTGTATGACCCTTGGGAGCCATTGGGAAACAACCAAGTGTTAAGTGATGAACCTATCTATATGTCAACAACCCTATTTTTCTTACTAATCCTTCCTTTGTCTCATTCAACCACTTAATTAATTTCCAGGGCTGGTTGGGGGAAGTTATTGCCTTGGGAAGACGTCTACATGGGCATCCGTGAAAGTTGGCAGGACTATCAGTCCTTTCCCACACGCAAGCCCAAAGGCAGGAGCATTCATTCCCTCACATGGGAAGGAAACCATCCATCCGGGATTCCATCATTCCACGATTCCATATTCACGCAGGGGGCTGCTCTCATCTTTCCTCACGCAGGTGTTCATTTGGTTTTCCTCACCTCAGGCAGGTAGTCGTGTTCTTCTTTCCTTGATTTTTTTACTGTGTGTAATTTCCCTTCACGCTGGGAGTCTGTTTGTGTCTGCATCCCTTCCCGATTGGGTTGTGGCTCTCCTCTACGTAGGCAAAGGTATCGCGGTTGTGTTTCTCCACAAATTTGGGTTGCTGTGAATTCGTTGTGGAGTCATTTTGGCCATGTTAGGGCCATAAATGAATATGGAGTCGAGTTGCTCAGTCAGAGCTGTGTATCACCCAATTGTTGTTTCGGTCTTTCTCTATGGTGCTTCCTTTCAAATTCCAGAGCTGTAAATTGCTGTGATTTTGTGGTTGTTTGTCTTTGGATGGTTTGGGAGTGGAAATGGAGCCTGAGTGTGCTTGATAAACCTAGTGTGTGCAGGAGCCTCATAAACAGAGCTAGAGGGATGGATTTCTTCTCTACATCCCCTGAATAGCAATGGAAGGGAAGTCACGGCCCAAGGGATTGTGTAGCAAAGAAGGGGATGATTCCTTGGGTTGGGTGAGTGTGGATGTCTTAGAAGTTAGGCTCGCTTTGGTGCAGGTGTCCTTAGCTCTTCAGTGAGCCCACTAGCTTAGTAGGAAACGTTTCCATCTCTTGATAGCTTAATAAACCCAACTCTTTTGGATTTGCTGAGTTGTGTATGTTTGGATACATGTGAGCCTGCTAGTCCCCCTTACTCCTTGTGGAATCATGCCCAACTCGGGGGTGGCAGTGTTGTTGAGAGATTGATGAGCGCACTGGGCTATGGTTGGGTGGAACATTGCAGTAATGTAGCTGGCTGTGGGACAAGCTTTCCTGAAGACAAGTATTCTTGTGCTTAAATCCTTGCAACTGTATTATTTTATGAATGAACATGATGAATGCTTATATGCTGCGAATGTATGATGACATGTATTTGCTTCTGTTGTATGTTCACGTGAGTTAGATATCTGCATATGTATATTGCATCTTGCATGTGTATGATTTTATCAGCATGCATTTTATATGACCTTCATGTTTATGTTCATGGGGAATGGTTTTTCCTGGGTGCTTAGTTAGTATGTCCAGTCGTGTCCTCTTCGTCGGTCGTAGGGTTGGGGATGTGAACTCATACATGAGGCACCAAGGTCTACCAACAATGCAAAGAAACACAATCCTGGACCCCATGCTGATGGCATGGTTGGTTTAGCCAGGTCTCCCACTCTAGAATCATTGGCTAAGAAACTCCATGAGTTGTCAGTGAAGAAATCTGCAGTGGAGGCAGCAAAGGCTGCCACCCCCTCACCTCAAAGTGAAACTGTTTTTGAACAGAATTCTCAGAAGGTTAGTCAGCAACCCGGTGGGAAAAAGAAGAAAGGAAAGAAGGGTGAGGGTAATCAAAACAAGTAGAAACCCACAAACAATGCTCGTGGGGGTAAAAACTATAAGAAAAATGTTAAGTTTCCTTAGAAGTTGTGTGAAGGAGACCACCTGGCTTATTAATGACCTCTTATGGAACAAGCTCAGAAGTTGATGAAGAATCAACAACCCACTGTCCTGAAGGATCCATTTCCCCAAGGACAGAACGCAACTTCTGTTTTGAATGTAGCTGAGGGAACTTCTAATGCTCCTCTTGATTAAAACTATATCAATATGGTACGATATAGCACCTTAATCCAAACAAGAAATAAGAATGATGAGTCAGAGGCTCCAGAGAAGGGTAAGTCTACCAGTGAAACTTCAAACCCTCTCACTATTGAAAAACCTACTGATCCAATGTGCACGATACCGAAAAGTGTCTTTAAAAAATCATTTAACAACCCTAACACTAGGGCTGCTTCTAACTATTCCATAGTTGAAGAATTAGCTCAAAATCCTTGTGTGATGTCGGCATTGGAGGTGTTACAAAGTTGTCCTGCTCAGTGGGATGCCCTCTTAGCAACCATAGGTACCATGGATTTTTTGAGTCTACTGGCGAAGTTTAATCTTTTAGATGTTAAGATCCACCTGCCGTATCATGTGTCTTTGTCAATTGATGTTTTCCATGGAGGTAAAACCATTGGATGTACAGTCATTGATGAAGGTGCTTCCACATGCGTAATGTCAATGTCTTGTTGGAAAGCCTTAGGTTACCCATAACTAGTTCCATCGAACACTCTAGTTACTGCTTTCGACGTAAGGTCTTTTCATTCGCATGGTATCCTAACAGCCTTTGAAATAAAGTTGGCAGAGAAAGTAGTGATTGTTGAAGTGGAAGTGATCGATGCACCACTGGATTATAACTTGGTTTTAGGGAGAAGTTGGACTTACTCCATGTGTGTGATCACCTCGGCCGTTCTTCGAGTGGTAGTGTTTCCACACAAAGGGAAGTTGGTTACTGTTGACCAACTCAATTTCACTCGGAAGGGTCATTTAGAGAGTTATGAGTCCACATTACCTTTGATCGATCAGACCATACCAGCTAATGAGAGCTTGGGGGTTGTAATGTATGCATCTTTGATGGGCACAATTGATATCCCAATCCTTATTAACTATCTAGGTTCTACGAGTGTAGGGAAGTCTATTGTGATGGTTGTCGATAGAACTGATCCTTGAGTCCTTCCTCCTCATCATGATCCTTAAGTGCCCTTATTTGTAGTGGAAGTGGCTTATCAAGCTATTGTTAATACCATTGTCGATTCCATCGTGAATCCTTCGACAGTCTCAAAGGAGTCAAATGAAGCTTACCTGCCCGCCAGGGCGGAGAACTCTTTATAATCATACGATTGGTTAGACATGGTTTTTCCTTCGGATGAAGCCATTTTGGAAGCTATGAGTGGACGCGATAAGATTTGTAAAGACCTTCACCATAAGTCCTACTTTCTTCCAGAGTTGAGCAGAATTGAGAACCAAGTGTTCCATGTGAGACTGGCAGAGGGTGTTGATTCGTCGATTAATCCTTTACCAAAGGAGGGAGGTTTTGCTGAGAGGAATATGGAAAAAATCTCTACTACCATTCCAATCAACATCTCTGCAAACCCCAACGTCATTGAAAATGTGCATATTGGTGCAAACTTCTCTCCAAAGGAGATTGCCATATATACTACTTTGTTTAAGTAATTTCATGACGTCTTTGCCTGGTCATATGAGGAGATGCCAGGGATAGATCCGTTTATTGTAGAACATGAAATTTGTACTTACCTCGATGCTAAACCTGTTCGACAAAAGCTTCGACCTGTAAATCCACGAAAAGCGGCAGCCGTCAAGGATGAGGTGGAGAAGTTGCTGAAAGAAGGGTTTATTTACCCGATTGCTCTGATAGAATGGGTATCCAATCCCGTTCCTGTTGATAAAAAATAAGGGACCATACGTGTGTGCACTGATTTCGGTGACCTAAATAAAGCGTGTCCCAAGGACAACTACCCCACAACCTTCATCGATCATATCATTGATGCTTGTGTGGGTAGCGAAGTATTTTTGTTTATGGATGGATTTTACGGGTATAATCAAATCCAAATCAAGCCGTAATACCAGCATAAAATGAATTTTATTTGTCCTAGGGGTACCTTCACGTATAAGAAAATGCCCTTCAGTTTGAAAAATTTTGGATCTACCTTTCAGCGGGAAATGACCTTTTCGTTTCATGATATCAAGAATATTGTCGAGCCGTACTTGTATGATCTGCTTGCCCATTCTCGCAAGAGGAGGGACCATGCATATCACCTTCGCATGATCTTTGAACGATGTAGACATTATAAGATACACTTGAATCCCCAAAAGTGTGTCTTCTGCGTCGAGTCAATGAGGCTACTAGGATTTATCGTGTCAAACAAAGGAATACAGGTGGATCCTTTGAAAGTTGGAGCTATTGTAAATATGCCTCCTCCTCGTTCCATCAAGAAACTTCAGAGCCTACAAGGGAAATATAATTTCCTTCGGCATTTTATAGTTAATTATTCCAAGATAAATAAGGGTTTCATGCACTTGCTTAAGCAGGACACCCCATTTCTATGGGATGAAATTGCGCAACTCGCATTTAAGGCATTAAAAAAGGCTTTACTGTCGGCTCCTTTATTACATCCACCAGATTACTTGAAATATTTTATATTGTATCTGGATGTGTCAGAGTCGACTATAGGGGTAGTATTGTTTTAGGAAGACTACAAGCTCCAAGAGCATGTTGTTTATTATCTCAGTTGTGCATTAGCTGGTTTGGAACATGGGTGCTCCCACGTTGAGAAATTAACATTAGCAGTTGTCTATGCTGTTCAAAGGCTGCATAACTACATTTTACTGAGGACAACCACATTGGTGGCAGATGTAAATCCTTTTCAGTATGTTTTGTCTGGACGTATAATCAGGGGAAAATTCAACAAGTGGATAGTCATTCTCCAAGAATTTGACTTGGATTTCCAATATGCTAAATCCAAAAAATCCTTAGTTTTTGTAGAGCTAATATCATAATTTCCTACGGAAGAGAATGTAGTGGTGGAATATGACTCATTCCCAGATGAGTATGTTTTTCTGATTTCTACCTCTGATCCCTGCTACAGATATATCCTTTGTATATCTACACACTTTGAAGTGTCCTATGTCCTTCTTGTGGGAAGAGCGACGCAAATTGCATGTCAATGCGGAAAACTACCTAATCATCGGTGATACTTTTATCGATGAGGGGTAGATTCGATTTTGTGTCAGTGCCTCACCCATGAGGAGGTTGAGTGTGTCCTAAATGATTCCCATAGAGGAGCATGTGGGGGTCATTTATCTGGGTTGGCAATGGCCCAAAACATTTTACGTGTCGGTTATTTCTGGCCCTTGATCTTCAAAGATTGCATGGAGGCTGTGAAGCATTGTCATCCATGTCAAATTTATACTAGAAAAATGTGGTTGCATCTTGCTCCGTTGTTTCCCGTCATCGTGGTAGGGGCCTTCACTAAGTGGGGGGTATATTACATGAAGTGCAACCCAGTTTCTGTTGGGGGGCACAAATACATCATTGTCATTGTATACTAATTCACAAAGTTGGCAGAAGAAATGCCTACCTTCAAAGATGATGGTGAAACATCAGCTTACTTCGTATTTAACCAAATCATTACTCGTTTCGGTATACCAAATTATATTGTCATTGACCATGGCAGTCATTTTTAGAATAGTATGATGACCGAGCTGGCTACTATGCTAGGGTTTAGGCAATATCATTCATCTTCGTTCTACCCTCAGGCGAATGGAAAAGTAGAGGCAGTTAACAAAACCTTGAAAACCATTATAAAGCATACTATTAACGCAAGATGGTCAAATTGGCACATCATGTTATATCCTGCACTTTGGGCGTACCGGACTAATGTCAATACTGCTACTGTTTTTTTACCTTTCCAGCTCATTCACGGGGTGGAAGTAGTCACGTCGGTTGAATTCGAGATTCCATCCCTTAAGATAACTATTCATGTGCTTTCAGACACTATAGAACTAGAAGAACATTTGCTTCACCTAGAAAATTTGGATGAATGGCACAGAGATGTGATGACTGGAAATGAGGCTCACAAGAATAGGGTAAAGAAACAATATGACAAAGCAATTAAGCCGAGAGTTTTCTATGAAGAGGAACTTGTTTTTCTCTGGGCTCAAGACAAAGAACCCCTGGGAGTAGGAAAATTCAAGTCTATGTGGTTAGGTCCCTACATCGTGTCAAATTTTTTGAAAAGGGGAGCGTATGAATTAACTTATTATGATGGAAATAAGTTGTTGGAGCTCAGGAATGGGCTCTACTTGAAGAAGTACTACGCTTAGGCATGGTGCTTGTTCTTGTATGTTTATTGTATGCATTTTTATGTACAATAGTTAGCTGGTTAGTGTTTCTTATATAGTCTGTTGGTTGTTTCAGATGTCATCCAAGTGGTTTGTAGGCTTTGCGGATGGCGCTAGCCGCCATACTTGTAACTTGGCTTCAACCGCATGGATTATATATTCACCCTCAGGACAACTGATTGCCTCTGGTTATGCTTTCTTAGGTCTTGCTACTAATAACATGGCTGAATACAGGGAAATTATTAAGTTGTTATGGGATGCTACATTACATGGAATTACCCGTCTGGAGGTCAAACTTGATTCTCAGCTTGTGGTTTCTCAACTCAATGGTGATTATCATGTGTGAAACCCTACTTTGCGACGCCAATTTTTGCGTGTAAGATTACTTGAAAGAAACTTTGAATATATTTCATTTAATCACATTTCAAGGAATGAAAATACAATTACTGATGCTTATGCGAATTACATATTAGATGCATTTGAAACACATGTAAATAACCAGAAACACACACACACACACACACACACACACACACACACACACACATATATATATATG
>LPNX010258678.1:139506-252588 GCA_001517045.1 Pseudotsuga menziesii
TATGTATGTATGTATGTATGTATGTATGTATGTATGTATATATATATATATATATATATCGTGTTTTTGATCAATAGATCCTGTCGTAGATGTATCAATATACAAAAAATGGGATCATCATCCATATATGTCTAAGTCTAGGCCTGTTCCTCAGCCTCCTCGAATGTGGATGCCTCTACAACCTCCATGTAATGAAGAACGACCCTAGATACCCTTCTAAGAAGGTGTATCCAGGTCGGCGAAACCCCCACTACAAACTCCTGCATGATAATTGGGATCCGCTCTATCCACAGTGTAGGGATACCTTGGGTTAGCTTGGACAACTTCCCCTTGATAACTCATAGCATGATCTCATCCTCACCCTGTGTGGGCCACACAAATGTCCTAGGATTCCATCGAGGCGTATGGGTCCAACATTTGCATATAAAATTTTAAAACGATCAAGATCTTATACATATGTATATATAACTTTATGAATAAAACTCATAAAAATCAAATAATTTTAAAAAAGATAAAATATACCTATCTCTCCCCATGCTCCCCCTGGTGGGAGGATGAGGTCATTGTATCCTCAAAAGTCTAATCCAACATATGGGAATTGATCAAGATCAGGCACTTTCCTTTCCAACCAAAGATAGAAATAATCATCATAACCACTTTGGACTCCACCTCCACTACCTTGATGGAGAAATATGTCTCCCCATCTAGTAAGTCTAGGCTGGCGGGGGGAGAGCTGTGGTAGGCATAACTAAAGTTCTTCCTTCATCCCCTCTTACAATCAGAGAGTTGTTTTTTCATGATTGGGATCATACCCAAGCACCAATCAAACACTGTGTCTTGCATACATGCCACTACAACTCACATATGAGTCCGAGTGGCTAAGTGCAATGAAGAAGAACCATCAATCCTTGTTACTGTGCTTACCATCACTTGTAATGGAAAGCTAGTTATTTGCGATATTGGGACACATGTCTCCTTATTATGTGTAGCTGGTGGACACTAAGTATCAATGTAATCCTGAACACTCATAGGGTCACCACCCCTACCAGTGCCCTCAAGGTTTACATGCATGCCTCCATGGGAAATCCCTGTAATGAAATAAATATATTCTATTGTAATTTCCAATATCTCTCCTTGTAGATAAAATAGACCAAGGTTATGGTCCCACTAGCCTATAAGCGTCTCCAATAGTCAAACATTGGCTCTCATGTTGGATGTACAATAGAATTTTAGCAAGCCGCATTGTTGCAATGCTTGCAAAGTTGGGGCATCTTGCATTGCCTCTCGATCCATATCTTCATGTTCTCTCTCTCTCCACTCCAAAACCATTTTGTACCTGTCCAATGACCATATCCAATCATTAGAACCCATCAATTTATTTTGATTTGGCCATTTTATAATTTTTTAGAGGTCGTGCAGTATATGCGACTGTGCTTTCAACACAACGTGTGGCATACGCGGGTTGCAGTACAACAACTCATGTATAAAACGCGTATATGTGGCTGCTATCAAGAAAATCCATGTATGCTGCATAATCTTTTTATGGCATGCACAAAAACATGAAATTTTCCACTAAAATTAAAAGCTGAAGGGATAGAGAGAAGGAGAAAGGAAATATAACCAACCTACAACTCGCGGAATTGGATTTGGTCCAGCGGTTTGTACCTGGTGATCAACTGAAGTATGGAGGTAAACTTGCCAAATTTAGTAATTTTCCAAATGGTATGTCTATTCTGGGTTTTTTAACTATTTATAGAAATTTTTTTAAAATTTTGACTCATTGTCTATAGTTTAAAATCAATTTTTAATGTATGGACTAATACCATGGTTTTTTGCTAACTACAACAGGTCCAAGATCATTAAAAAGTTGTTTTCCGTTACATAGAGGGTAGGATTGGGTCCTCATTGCTAACTTTGCACTTATACCTTATCCATCATTAAACCCTAGGATCACTTTTTCATCCATGGACTATGGTGTTAAACCAATTTTACCTCGTACACATCATTGTTCCTCCGTGGATAGGGCCTCCTTCTCATGGGTACCCTAGTTTAGAAAACTTTATTGTCTTTCTGGTACCCATGCTGCGATTGTGTTAGGTTTGTGGGAGCCTTCTTAGTTGTTTTTCATGACAAAATGAGCCTCATTTTGCATCTTTTTACGAGCTATGCCTGCTTATAAGGTTCCCCGCACTTATGGAATTTTCTTTAGGCCCTGGTTTGAAGCCTTAAAATAGACTCGACTGTCGAGTAAACTTGTTCGTTTAGACTCATTAGGAATAAGTGAATGAGAATCTACATTGGTGGTAAGTTATCTATTTCTCGGACCATGTAGATTATTTATGGGAAATGAATACTCTCTTTTCTACGAAATTGAGAAGAGTATCTTCAGGCATAGGTTTATCTCTTTTCCGGACCTAAGGGACTATACTTACGGAAAATGAACACCCGATATGAGCTTATTTTTCTCTTTTTCATGCTCTGGACCCAAACATGAAAAATATTTCGAGCGTACTTTATGTCTTTTTCATGCTCGCAAAACATAAGAACAAAGCATTGAGTTTACTATTGTAAGCCCCATTTCTTGTAATCAAATGGATCTTTTTGAGTGATATTTCCTTCCTTTACACTTGTTAAACTCGGGTTATCTTCCGCTTCTTAAGGTGCATCAGTCTGGTATTAGTTTACCCCCTTTTTAGATCTTGCCGACTAAGTACGAAAAATGCATACCTTAGTCCTTCAGGAGCTAAGAGAGTTCTTATGTGGATTGTTTTATACTTTTCCGGCCCAAGGAGACTAAATTGTACAAAAAAGCACCCCCCTAGAGTCTTCTTTAGAGTTTTCAGACTCTCAAAATTATCAAAACACCAATGAGAATCCACTAGTTTGGTCTCGTAAAATCCACGAACCATTCACAAATCAAGCATTATTCTTGTAAAAAATGAAGAGAGACTCGAGTTGACTTTCCTGGACTCGTTAAAATTTAACAGGAAAGTTAAGGAATAATTACTCTCTTTGGGTTATAAACATTGGAAGCATGTCATCTTGAACAAAGAACTCTCTGAAATTTCTGATAGTCATGTCTCAGTTTACACTTCCATCTCAGCTATTACTTTGATTTTTTACTCTTGCACTTGTCATTTCTACATGGGGAATCTGATCATGTCTCTTAAAGGATAGATAAGTCTAGTTGTCATATCTGCAAGTCAAAAGATTCCTTGAGTCACCTCTGTCTTGTGCTCACTGTTCAAGGATTTATACCTTTATATGATCATTATCCAGATTCACATCATTATCCTCTATGAGAATTCCTTGTGTCTACATTCTTGCATCTAGTTTCATAGTCACTCTTGTGATCTATTGAAGGATTCATTGCCTTCCTCCTCACATCACGGTTTCTCATTAGCATCTACTGAAGACAAAGACCTAGAGTTTTGACGATGATACTTTAGGATTCACTACCCTTATTGGTGAATTCCTTTTCTTTAGTTATTAGTATCACTCATTTTCTGACATTCTGTTGAGTTCCTTGCATATTCGACTTCAACTCATTTATTCACATGGTAGGGATTGTACTGGTTCCTTTGGATTTGGACGAAAACCTTAGGTTCAATCTCTATAACCTAAGTTGCACAAGATTGTGTTATGTTCAACAACACTGATTCCAAATTTTGAAGACTCATCATTGTATATTGTGGCTTCAATCCACCTTTGTAATATACGTGGTCTTGTGGTCTTGTTTCTCTTAAGAAAGTCGTGTATCATACATGACTTGCCAATAATAGTCGTGTATGCCTTAATCCAAAATTAAAAAATATAAACACGATTAGTCAAGGGTTGGAGGCTTGTAGTGACATGTGTCTGAGCTACTTTCAGTTAGACTGAGTCATTTATTGCACTTCAACTTTAGTTAGGAATCAATTGAGTCAATTAGGGTTTTGATCAGTGGTTAACTTGAGTGTTTATTGTGGCTTACATTCAGTTAAGCTAGACTCACTCATTCAATTTGAATGACCTCCTTGGAAATTCGAATTGTCTTGACCTTCATGAATCTGACATGATTATTGTATTGTATCGTCATTCTTTCATTTGATTATACAGAGCTGCTACTTCCATTGCAGCACCACTTTGCCAATTTTATGCATATTTGTCTGTATTCTTTGTGAGACTGTGTTTTCAGTTCCTATACCACTGTGACAAAAATATATGGTATCATAGCTCACGACGGGATGAAGCTCAGATCTTTCAAAAACAAGGTTTTTGACAGATCTTGCATGAAAAATTGAGCAAAGCTCAAAAATTCCAGCGCTGCACCAGAAGCCAAGGCTTACCACTTAATACCCCAAGTAAGGAAATTGTTGGTCAAGCTTGCTTGATCAACTATGCTGGGTGTGATGAAAGCCTAAAATGTGCAGGATGTCTGACCTTACAATGCCCCTTTTGTTGTGATTTGCAGGTTTTTAACAGGTGAAAGCATTCGCTCCAACAGTTTTAGATGTCTTCTTCCGTAGAACTCTTGACTTCGTTCAATTTCCACTCATGGAAAGGAGACATGGAGATCTAGCTATGTGCCAGAGGACTCTATAGAGTCACTATGGACATTGAAGAAGAGCCTGCTTCTGTGATAGACATAGCTAGATTCTTGAACAAGAAATATGAAGCATTCGGATTTTTGTGCCTCTTTGTTTCCCGGGATCTTCTTTTCCATCTCTCGGGATTGAATACTCGAAAAGGAAATATGGGACGAATTGGAAACCCTGTATGGAAAGCAGGATGATTCGAGAGTATACCAGCTTGAGAATGAGTTGATGTCTCTCTAGCCTTCCAATTTTGAGACCTTAAATGATTTTTTCACAAAGTTCAAGCACATTGTCTTACTGTTGAAGCAATGTAAGGTGGAGAAGGAGGATGATCAGCTCATCCTTGCCATACTCTCCAAACTTGGAGCTAATTATTCCGTTTTTGTCTCTAAATTCCGTGTGGGGAATCTCATAACCCCTGGATGGAAGATGCCTTTACTCAATTCCTTCATTGAGTCCCTAACAAGTGAACATGATAAGCTTGTCCAGATGGGGATCATCAGATCCTCCCGTGATCAAGCCCTCCATGTCTCGGGGCCCAAAGATCTGAAGGTTAAAGGAAAGCAGCAGAAGAACCCAAAAACCAAATTCGAAGCTACTAAGCCTAAAGTTGAAAACCAGCATCATGAAGAGTCTTTCGGCTCAAAGAAGAACAAAGGAAAAAGGCATCATGGAAAGGAAAAAGTCAAGTGTTCATACTGCGGGAAGGGCTTCCACCCTGAACATGCCTGCATGAAAAAGAAACTTGATGAAGCTACCTCTCTCCTTGAGAGAAATCACATCAATCTTCCAAAAATATTTTGGAGGAGAGATCAGCAAGATCGGGAACCACAGCATGAAAGAGGTCATGCCCTCATGGAAAGCACTTCGAAGTCCAAAGAAATATTGATAGATTCTGGAGCTTCAAACCACTTGATGGTTGAAAGAGACTCCTTTTCATCTTTCGAGACCGGCAAATCCATTCCCATCCACATGGGAGATGACTCCACCATCATATCCGAAGGAAAAGGTATTGTTGATAATGAACATGGATACTTTTCAAATGTTCTGTACGTACCATCTCTGGAATCAAACCTCCTTAGTGTTTATCAAATGACACATACAGGAGTTCCCAAGAGAGTATCCTTTAGCCCGGATGATGTAGAGATCAAATAACTTGCATCCGGGAAACTTGTTGCAAAAGGCCTTGCAAACCATCATGCAAAAGCCTATGAGTTCTCCCATTTTGTGGCGGATGCAAAGCCCACCGCATTGCTGACTCATGAAAATGAAGTTAGTAGACTATGGCATGAGAAGGTTTAGCCATCTTAAATTCAAATACTTGCAGCAATTACAGAAAAATTCTATGGCTGAAGGCCTCTCGGTCATCAAGGCAACCACTGGAATTTGCAAGAGCCGTGTTGTTGGAAAGCACCCTGAGCATAAGTTCGATCGGGGGAAGGAAAGCTGAGAATCATGCATCTTGGGACTG
This sequence comes from Pseudotsuga menziesii, assembly GCA_001517045.1. Taxonomy (NCBI): domain Eukaryota; kingdom Viridiplantae; phylum Streptophyta; class Pinopsida; order Pinales; family Pinaceae; genus Pseudotsuga; species Pseudotsuga menziesii. Next base: position 145,555 of record LPNX010258678.1, read on the forward strand.
ATACATTCTGATATCAGCGGTCCCATTCCTATCACATCCATGAATGGATCAAGGTATCTTCTGCCTTTCATTGATTATTTTTCCAGTTACACATGGGTCTTCTTTATCAAAAATAAGTTTGAAGTCTGTGAAAAATTCACTGATTTGAAGGCCTTGATTGAGATCTGATAATGGAGGGGAGTATGTCAGTAATCATTTTCCACACATATGTTCTCAAAGTGGTATTCAGGTCCAACATTCATTTCCCTACACTCCCCAACAGAACGATGTAGCGGAGAGGAAGAATTGGTCTCTCAAGGAGATGACCACCTGTATGTTGGAATCAAAGAAGTTGGCTGCAAATTTGTGGGCTGAAGCCATGAATGCTGCAAAATATATTCATAATATAGTTCCACACTCATCCATGAAAGGGAAGACCCCTTTCGAAGCATACTTCAGACACAACACGGATGTGTCGAATCTAGGGGTGTTTGGGTCCACTTCATGGGCCCGAATTTCACTTGATAAAAGGAGGGATTTGCAACTACAAAGCATAGAATGTCCATTTATTGGGTATCCTAATGAATAAAAAAGTTTCAAGTTGCTAGATATCAAAACAAAACAGATCATCATCGAAAGGAGTGTCAAGTTTGATGAGCCTCTTCAGGAGGTGGAGCCAGTGAAGGAAAACACTACTGAATTTCCTTCCTATTCTACTGATTATTTGGATGATGAGCCTGATTTGGATCCTCTGATTTCTGATATAAGTGTACAGCAAACATCAGATGCTGAATTAGAACCTGAAGTACAAAATCATCTCCCAACATGGGCCCGACAGACACTCTCCTTCGCAGGAGATAACATTGGAAATCCGGATGATCCAAGGAGAACCCGGTCTGATTTCCAAAGAGCAGGTATTGCACTCTCTTGTCCTGATTATTTGCTGTCCGAATATTTTTATTTGATGATAATTTTAGGTGCTAAGTCTTACTACCATGCTTGGAAGGATCCGAGATGGCAAGTTGCCATGGATGAAGAGATGAATTCTCTTCAGAAAAACACTACTTGGGAGCTAGTTTCTCTTCCTCCGGGAAGGAAATTGGTTCAATGCAAGTGGGTGTTTCGGACTAAGGTTGCTGCAGATGGAAGAACCTGCAAATATAAGTCAAAGCTGGTGGAAAAATGTTTCTACCAGGTCCAAGGTGTGGACTACCATGAGACTTTTGCATCGATTGCAAAAATGGACTCCATCCGCTTAGTTTTGGCAATTTCAGCATCTAAACACTGGGAAGTGCATCATATGGATGTTAAGTTAGCATTTATGCATGGATATATTCATGAGGAGATATAAATGAAGCATATGGAGGGCTACATCTCTGATTCGTCTTTGGTTTGCAAGCTAAAGAAGTCACTATATGGGTTAAAACAGGCCCCAAGAGAGTGGTATTCCAAAATGGATGCCTTTCTTCTCTCGCAAAACTTCCAAAGGTGTAGATCAGATCCAAATGTGTATATACATCAGTATGATGGTAATTTGATTATTATTTTTTTATATGTTGATGAATTACTGATCACAGGTAGCACAATTGCTTCTATTTTAGTCATCAAAACTGCTCTCCATAATGCATTTGAAATGAGCGATTTGGGGCTCTTAAAACAATTTTTGGGGCTCGAAATTGAGAAAAATTATGATGGGATAATGGTCACTCAATCAAAATACATATCAGACCTATTAGTCAATTTTAACATGGCTGAATGTAGAGATTCTCCATTCCCTTTCCTTTCAGGGATCAGCCTTGAAGAAGGAAAAAGCACACCTCCCATGGACTGCACTATTTATCGACATCTAATTGGTAGCTTGTTGTAATTGACTCATTCTCAGCTTAATATCTATTATGTCATGAATGTTGTATCAAGGTACATGCAGCAGCCCCATGATATTCATTGGAAGGCAGCCAAGAGGATCCTCCAGTGCATTCAAGGAACCAAGACCTATGACATTCACTATGCTGCAGACTCCGAGCTAGAGCTGGTTGGATACACAGATTGTGATTGGGCAGGTGATTATATTAATCGGAAGTCTACTTCCGGATATGTCTTCATGTTTGGTGGCGGCCCCATTTTCTGGTCTAGCAAAGAGCAGACTGCCATAGCATTGTCTTCAGCAGAGGCCGAGTATCGAGGAGCGGTGAATGCTTGCATCCAAGTTGTTTGGTTGCAAGGCATTCTTTCAAAGTTTGATCTTGGTAGTACTTTGTCCACTGCCCTCTTTTGTGACAATCAAAGTGCTATTAAGATATCCATAGATCTAGTTACCAGGCATAGGACCAAGCATGTAGAGATACACATGCACTATATCAGGGAGCTAGTGCATGACAGGACCATCATTCTACAATACTGCTCGACTGATGAGCAGATTACAGACATCTTCACCAAGAGATTTTCAGAAAAGAAGTTTACTTACCTCTGTTCACTATTGGGGGTGAGTTCATCAGGGTGATTCAACTACTTTCAGTGTACATCTTGAGGGGGGGTTTTTTGTTGATGAAATTGTCATTGATGCCAACATGGACTTGCAATGGCCCCACGAGATGTCATTGATGCCACCAAGTCCCACCTGTAGTGCCTAGATCCCTTACAGAGTGGGTTTGTGCCTTGAAGCACCTTGTACCCAGTTGACAAGGTCCTTGTACCCACAAGGATGAATCTTGAAGTCACCACCTTGTTGATGATGCTGAACACCCTGCTGATGTTGATGAAGATCTTGGTGATGATGTTGAAGACCTTGTGGATGATGGATGGGTTGAAGAAACATTAATGACCCATTCTGTGGTCATTTAGGTTTTTTGGGTTCATGGAACCCTTGTATATGATCCTTGCTACCATTATGATGATGATGACCTTGATGCCTTTGGTGGAATTCTTGTATGGTCTTTGACATGTTGTGGAACCATGAACATGCCCTCGGTATGATGAAGAAGCTTATGAAACATTGAAGAAGTGCCTAGACCCACAAGTTGGTCATGAATCCCACACACACTTAGATGTGTCATTTGATGTTTCTGGAGCCCCACTGCTTGCACTTGATGTAGACCTTGATGAAATTGTACCCTTGAAGATATCGTTCAATCCCTTGAAGTCTTTGTAGCTCTAGAAGAAGGTTGATGATGATGTATGGTCTCCCTTGCGGTTAAATGGCATGATGGATCTTGAAGGTAGTCTTGTGTGGTTTGGTGTACATGTTGATCATGGATGTGTATGATGTGGTAAGGATGACTCACGATACTTAAATCCTTGAAATGGTGAACGGGGCTCCCAGAAACAATTGAAGAAGTCCTTAAGAAATGATGTCATGACAACCCAATATTTGACAATGGGCATGGCACTTCATTCGAGTGTGAAACAATTGTGAAAGAACCCCAAACAAAAGGGAACAAGTCTGCCTACTAAAAGTTGTTTTTGAATTATTGTAAAACATACTACAGGTCGGCTCCATAAAATTATTTTTTAAATTAAAAGGTTAATTGAGAAAGTTGGCCCAAAATTAAAAATAAAAATATATTTTGCAAAGTCGGCTCCAAAAAGAAAATTAAAAAAAAAGAGCAGGTCGGCTCAGTAAAACATGGTGAGAAATGTGTATAAATACCCTATCACGTCCTCATTTTTTTGATGTGCAATTTCAGATGGAGAAGTTGCTCTGAATTTCGGAGGTCTCTAAGGCAGCCGCAGGTGAAGGAGTAGACGGAGGAAAATTTGGATACAGTCTAAGGAAAATTCGGGAGTTATGGAGCAGCTCTGATATCTTTTAATTTTTCTGCACTGAGGCTTCCTCAGGCACGAATTTGAACAGCAGAAGTTTTTTTTTGTTTGTTTTTTTTTGGTGAAGGTTAGAAGATCTCCTATGCTACCACAGACCTGAGCTGCCACAAGAGACTACTGCTGTCTCATGTCTGAAGAAGATAACAGTCCAAAGTTGAAGAATGAATCCTGAGCATATGAAGAAGCAATTGAAGCCAATTCCGTATCTTTCCACAGTCTGATTTTATTTTGAGAAGCTTCCAGCTACTCGAGGTTGCAGCAGTCACTACAATAGCCCCAAAATATCTGAAGTCAGTAAAGTCTGCGATGTCTGATTTTGTAGTCTTCCACGTCACGTAGTGAAAGATGCTTATAGTCACTGTTTTGACTTGAAAGTATGCTATATTTTGAAGACGTTTTGTAACAGTCTCGGAATAAATGAGACTGTTGTTGAAGACACCTTTTGGACAGTATTGAAGTAAAGATGAGACTGCTGGTTCAACCTTTATCTTGTAACAGTCCGATCTTTTAGCCATCACAGACGAGCTCTGAAATTTTGTAGCAGGAGTCTGAAATTTGCAGCAGAGGGTCTCCACAGTCTGGATCCTTTTGTTTTTTGCAGACCTAGCCTGTGGAGGGTTTCCACAGTCCCAAATTTGCAGCAGTTTGAGTTTTTCGTGGGTATATACTATAAACAGCATGAGACTGCCCGAATTTCTTCCACAAAGACATACTGACTTTATCTATTGCAAGGTATGTTTGTTACTAATGTATTGATGCATACAGTTATGAAGTGATGATGAAAGGCTATGGTATACCCTAGATGAAACAATGACATTGAAGTGGTATGCTTACAATATTCAGTATACAGTAATGTAATACTACTGTATGATACAGGCGAACAGTGATGGTATGATACACAACCAAGTAAGTATAAACAACGGTAAATTTGCAGTGGTTCAGTTCACTAATATAATCATTTGATGCATGATATGGCTATGTATAAGGATGAAGAATGAAGTATGATAAACTGGTTCAGACCTTGAATGCACATACATTGAGTAAGGATGATTCCCTAGTCATGAACTAACTTGTTCTCAGCAGTACTAAGTCTGGTTTGAAGGTCATCTTCAACATCAGTTGCAGCCCAAGTTTGAAGAGTGGCATACACAGCCTGATATGAAACTGATCAGTGGAAAGCACAATGCAAGGTTGATGCCCAGTCAAAGATCGTGAAGACCTGAGCAGACCTTGAGAGCAGACTTTGTTGAAGTGATAAGTGATGAGTCATGACACTAATACACAGCCCAAGCATGAAGTCTAAAAGTTGTGATATGCACAACTTATGAGAGTTCAAGCACACACATAGTCAAACTGTTGATGAACTGGGAGGATCATGATGAAGTGGGTGATGAAGCAAAATTGAGGTTGACAACCTGGATCATGAGAAGTTTGACTGTCCTGAAGAAGTTGACACACTTTGCAAAGTGTCACACTATCTTCTTTTGACTGTTGGTGATTGGCATGAGCAGCACATGAGCAGATCTTTGGTTCGTTGGAATGATCAGAGTATGACTAGATTCTTGAGCAATAGTTGATTCCTGGTTGTCTATCAGTCATTTCTAGCCCTGCAAAAGGTCTATATTTGCTTGGGAATAAAGTACACCTTACATCAGTTACAACATCTTTATGTGACTGCTTGACAGTGACATACATTGACTTGACAAGACAGTGATAGCCATTCATATGACAGTGATAGCAGTCTGATATAATATGACAAATGATAGTGACAGGTTGATGACATTGACAGTACTTACACAGTGAGATGCTTGACAGATTGAATTTGACACGTGGATTGATGAGGCTTCTTGAGCAGAGGTTAATGAGGAGAGATTGACCAGAGATTCATGAGCAGCAGTGAAGAATGATGACCAAAGAGAAGGATGAGCACAAGCAAAGATAGTTGGCATTAGATTGAAGAGATAGTTGATGTTGATTTGATTGATGAAATGATGTGACAACGAACTTTAATTGTAAAAGCAAGCTTGTCTTGCTTTTGAGGTTAGGATACCTCAAACCCTTCTTAGCAGGGTCTAAGAAAACCAGGCAGGGTCCTGGATGCAGAGTAGGTGTTCTTTGTATCAGTAGGTGCTGATTTTACCTCACGGTTGTAGCGGGACCAAAACTAATATAAAAAGATTACAAAATTAAATGGTGTTTTGTTCTGTAGTGTTATGGTTCTTGATGATTCAAATGCTTATCATATGTTTATGAAATGATTATGAGATTGGTAGAATGATGAATTGGTAGTTAATTGTGACAAGCTAAGAAAAGTTTTAAAATTGGCTTCACACTGATTCACCCCCCCTCTCAGTGTCTAACATTTTTCCCACTGGGTTTTCCCTCTTTTCCTCACTTAGTTTGTTTTTGAGCATTGTTTGAGTTTGAGTATTGTACAGGGTGACCTATGGCCTATGTTGCTAGGGCCCTAGCATTTTTTGTTTTCTACTCCTCCTGAGTATAGCTTAAGGGGGGGTGTTGGAGACATTTACCACCATACACACTCATTTTGGTCAATTTGGCCTAGTTACACCACTATCCTAAGTTTTATTGACTTAATTGACATCAGAGGAGCACTGTATGACATCAGCATGAGCACACCCATGCCTACCTTCAGTCAAGGAGGTTAACTAATCCTTCTCCTTCATTTGGGGAGGCTAACTCGAGCATTTCGAGGGTGATTTGAGTGTCATAAATGCACTTAATTGATAACTGATGGTTACAAACAGTTAAATAGAGTAGTGAAGGCACCTCCTTTCATTAAATTGATTATTTAATTAATATTTAATGAACTGCAGTCAACAGGGGCACCTCCAACCACTTCTGATGGTCAGTTACACTTCGGTTAACTTCACCGGGGTTCATTGGAGTCATTGATGCGCTACCACTTGTTGGTTGGATTGCAGTGACATGTGTCTGAGCTACTTTCAGTTAGACTCAGTCATTTATTGCACTCTGACTTCAGTTAGGACTCAGTTGAGTCAATTAGGGTTTTGATCAGTGGTTAACTTGAGTGTTTACTATGGCTTACATTCAGTTAAGCTAGACTCACTCATTCAATTTGAATCTCCTTGGGAATTAGAATTGTCTTGGCATTCATGCATCTGGCATGATTATTGTCAGGGATAATTTTAGGGGCGAAATTTAGCCCATGGGCTATTTTTAGGGGTTTTTCTCCAAAAAAAGATTCGCCATTTTGCATTTTTTGAAGCCCTATTTCACCCAATTTTGATGGGGTAAGCTTTTTTCACCCTAAAAATCACCAAATTATTATATAAACAATATAAAATCCTTGGAAATTAAAATATTTTTTCAAAAATATCGCCAAACATTTTATAGTAGGCATTTTAAGAATTTGTAAGATTCGCCAACATTTATACACTTTTAAATAAGTATGGTTCCTTAAAATCATCCCTGATTATTGTATTGTATCATCATTCTTTCATTTGATTATACAGAGCTGCTACTTCCATTGCAGCACCATTTTTTCCAATTTTATGCATATTTGTTTGTATTCTTTGTGAGACCGTGTTTTCAGTTCCCAAACCACTATGACAAATTAATAAGGTGGACCCTTAATCATAACTATCCCAACTTCCTCAACCATCTCAACCTTCGTAACCTCTCTTTTACCTCATGTATAAATAGAGGGTAGGGGTTGAGGCTAATCATCATGAATTCTAGAGCAAAGTTATGCTGGTGGTTTGCCTTTAGATATCTTGGAGCAACAAAACTCAGTGTCCTTGGCTAATAGAGGAGCACTTTTCTTAGATGTTGGTTTTAATATAACCTCACTTGTTTATTAATAAAGAGAGTCTTTCTTTCAATATTGTGTATTTGTATTCTAATGTATTATGATTTATGATTTGTCTTGTTATTTCACTGCAAGCATATTATTTCATTGATCATCTATATAATATATAAGATATTGCAGAAAAGGTATTGCTCTTTGCAGGTGCTGGAGATTCCCTGGAAGATGTGGAGGCAATTTGAAGTGAAGAAGAAAAGCTAGGATCGACTGTCATAAATAAGGTATGACTAATTTCTTCCTATTTCTATTTCAAATTCTGAAATGACTGATTGTCTGCAAGTTTATTTAGTAAGTTGGTAACCCCAAAGACCCTAGGTTATAAGGTTGTATTCTTCTGAACAACAGGGGAGAAACTCTATCCATCTCTCTGGATCAAGGTAACTATCAGAAACCTTTTGATACAAATCCTTGAAAACCATTTGTCAACCATTTAAATAAAATCTCTTTTAATTTTTTCTTTTTATATCTCTAATTCTATGCTTGGATGGATAGGGATAATTCCACTTGGGTATTTTTTGTTCTTTCATTCAGGGTACATATTAATCCCAGGAGTCTTCATTGGATTCCATTTAAACCCTGAACTAAGAAATTGGACCATAAACCATTCACCTTAGGAGGTTTTGGTATGATTTCACTTGGTATGCATAACGTTTTGCTTATTTAGTGTTGAATGTGTGACATTGGGTACATAGCAAGAAATTTCATGACTAGGGTATTCTTTTAAAACCATTCCATCTCTTATCCATAGAAATTTTTAAATGATTTGATAATCCTCTCAAAGTAAATGATTTGGAATCATTTAAATCCTAAAACTATCTTCCTATATTTCTAGGATAAACTTAGCTATTTAGCCACAATTCCTTGAATTGGATTGTATTGAACTACCCTACATAAACCCTAATCCAATTTATCTAGAATCTAGCTTGATAGTCATTTCATTGAGTCTAGGAATTTTCTCTCAGGGTACTCTTCACCTTCAAATTGTATGAGCCTAAATTGGGACTCCTCCTATGGATAGTCTAGTTCACCACAAGTGGACTAGGAAGCCTAAACATAGAAGAAACATATCTGATGTGACAACCAATTACATCTTTTGGGGGTAGGATTCTTGAAGTATCACGTTCTTGGTGACTATTTATCTCTTCCATGCTGGATAGGATTACATTTAGAGATCACGAAAAAATTGTGATAACATTTTTGTCATCATTTCCAGGGAGGCAAAGACTTGTTCGAGGGGTTTTGCAAGTGTGATTTGTGAGTGTTTAATTTATCATATCACATCTAGCATTTTATTTTGATGGTACATCTATAGCCACATTTATCTTATAACAATCATATTTGTATAATCTCTTTTCCTTTCATTTTAACATCAAATATTTTAGTGAGCATTCAATCTCGTTCACTTAGCGACTCCACTGAGGAGTGATCCCATCCTTATAATTTGAGAAATTCTAAAAACTCCAATAATTCTAAGAATGATCATGTAGTTTACACAAGAAATCTTAAGCAAAATCTAAATGGTCCTAATACCCAATCCTCTATTTTCTTTTGGAAGATCTTTAATTCCCAAGCATTAGAGGAAATTTGAGGTCTAAAATGGGCCTCCTAAGGAAAATAATAAAATAATAAAATAATATTTATTAATTTTGGAGGAAGAAAGAAAAAACTACTTTTTTGTGTTCCTATTTTCAACATATCTCATGTGTTTTTACTCAAATTTCGAGCGGGAGGGATCGTTGGATGCAGAATTAAGTTCTGCATCCAACGAGTACCCACACTGCATACTTTTGACAGACCATGCTACCCCAAAAAACAAGAAATACCTGAAAAAATGTGATGATGATAATTCTGCATCCAACGATCCCTCTCGCTTGAAATTTGAGTAAAAAAAACAGGGAGATACGTTGAAAATACGAACCAAAAAAGTAGTTTTTTTTAATGACAAATATGTCAAGTCAACCATTATGGTTTACTCATTTTATTGAAATTCTATTGGTTCTTGAATTCCAACTCACAAGAATTTATTCTTGGCTCTTTTTCTTATAAGGCCCATTTTAGACCCCAAATTTCCTCTAATGATCACTAAGTTCACAGTTCAGTCCTTGTTCTCATATCAACTCCTCAATCTATCCGAGTGGATGGTGTCAATAAAAATAAAAATCAAGGGGGTAATCAAAACAATCCACGGCTAGGAAATAGACCTTTTGGAAAATAAACACAAGCATCCCCTTTCGACTTCTCATTAATCGGTGGGGAACCCCATGATATGCCTGATAAATATGCTAAAAATTTTCCTCGTTTCAGTGGTATAAGTTTTATTGCAATCAAAGAACACTTAGATCTAGTTTGGAAACACATGGAAGAATTTGGCGCTACTTATGAGGTTGTTTACATGAAATCCCTTAATATGTCTTTAGAATGTGATGCTCGACGATGGTTTAATTGTCTGTCACTTGAATATGTAAATGGATATGACATGTTTTCCAATTTGTTGATTGAGGAATTACTAGTAAAGTTAGATGCTTGATTTCTCCTTAATCAATTATTTGAAATAAAAAGAGGTGAATGAAATTGCCCACGAATTTAACCTCCGTTTTGAAAAAGTTTGAAGTAGCATTCCCGAGGATATTAGGACAAAAGGTCAAGATATATTGATTAATGACTTGAACTCATTTAATGGATGGATGAGTTTTATTCTAAAAGATAAAAATTCCCATACCTTGAAATATGCCCAAGTAACTGCCAAGGTTTTGGAAGCAAACATATTTTCAATGGATAAAACCAATTTGTTTTACTTCGCTAGAGGAAATCCATCAAAATTTGATCCTAAACCAAGAAAAAGGAAATGAACCTGTGAGTGAGCCAAGTACTTCAAAATTTGAAGCTATGAGTGAAATGATGAAGAACTTGACTATCATCACCTATGAAATGGTCAAATTGAATAGTGGTCAAGATAGATATTGAAATCCATATGGCCTAAAGGCTTCCTAGAATTATCAGAAAGGACCACTCAATGAAGAAAACAGGGGAATGCCTCTTCCTACAAATAATCAAAGTAAAAATAGAGTCAACTGGTGTGATGCTTGTAAAGATAATCATGATGAATCTGGTTGTCCCTATAATGAAGGTCAAGGCCTAGAAGATCCTTCCAAAAACGTTCATTTCATAGTCAGTTATAGTTCAAATGATGTTTTTCGATTGTGGTCTCTATACAAAAGAGGATGAAGAGGAAGAATCCATTAAATATAATCATCAAAGTTTTAGGATTGATCTCCCTGTAAATAATGGAAAAGGTATAATCGAAGTTTATCAAAGGAAAACATGAGGACCTAAAGATGTGCCCTTTCTAGAAAAGCATAGTGTGCCTCAAGGTAGCAAAGAAAAACCAATAAAGGAAAGGCATATACAAATTTCAGTTCCTCAATAAATTAAATTAAACATTGACATTGAAAATAATGTAATGTCCCCTTTTTTAATTTTTTACCAAAATTCCCAATTTTCCAATTTTTTTCAATTTTGGCTCTTGACTAGTTTTATTGTCTTGGTCTCCAAATCAGCCCAATTGCTCCCAAATAATCAGAGAAGGTGTATGAATGATATAATAAATTTATTATTAGTTTCAATAATTTATTATGGCCCTCCAATCAGTTTTTCAATTCTGTAATAAATTATGAACAAGATAGATCATTTTAATAGCAATTTTGGGTTCAAATCCCCCCGAGGTAAGTGATAGAAATGGCTTCCCAAATGCACAGAAACCCACTGAAATTATTAAATTGAAGTAGGGGATGTGTATAATACATTATCATAGATTAATATGCATAACCAATTGAACTATCATGTCTATTATCACTCCTTTCAATCAGATGTAAAAAACTAGTTTTGGACCCTTGGGGAAATGAGATGTAGTTTTCCCCAAATGCTATAAAATTCGACCCAATGGCCACAAATTTTTAGTTACTGAACATGAAACCAATAATATACTTTAATTACAGTCCATTCATTCATAAATCATCAATATTTCGTACATCCATTCTAATCCATCAAGATTACAAGAGTTTACAAGAAGGTAGTGGGGAAATGGCACCGTTTCTTCATTATTGAGAAATAATACATGATATTTCTTGGAATTTCGACCCAAGAGATTTATGAAATTAAATAAAATATCATATACATAATAATACAAAATACTGAAGCAATATAATCTCACTCAAAGAGGTGAATAGCTCACCAAGTGTGCCTCACTCTATAGAGCTGAAATATGGTGAGAAAACTTGAGATGGAAGGAAGAAAAAGATGAAATTGATGTGTCCACGACCTGATGTATCTTGCACCTATAAATTATGACTCCATTGAATCTCCTTGAAATACCTGGGTGGCCTCTCCAAACACCAACTAGGATGGGAATCTTTCACCCTCAAAATTGGCTAAGTCATGAACTAGTCTTCCACTAGCTCTCTCTCTTCTCAATGAAAAATTTCACAAATGATCAAAAAATTTATTATCATGGATTATCCCTATATTTTATAAAAATTATTTGTCTTATAAGGTTCCAAATCCATCCATAAACCAAATCCAAGTCGAATTGGTGTGGCTGCTCATGCTATGCCATGTGGCCTCTCTCTTCACCTTTCCTCTTCTCCCAAATTGGAGTAGGAGCCTCTTGGACTTCTCCAACTCCCAAATTTGACCCCTAAGATGCTCTATTCAGTCTTGAAATGTCAGTATGTCATCCTTCATATCTGACGTGTGTCATAACTGTCATAGAATCTCCATCATTGGTGTCATAGATGTCATAAATGTAAGGGGAATCTATCCAAATTTCCATGAAACTCCCATTTGGTTCTTCCTCTCCCATGAAAGTTACAATTCATCCCAAATTCGACCTATGAATTATATGGACAAGTATATTAACCTCATATTTCATCCCAAAACATTAGGCTTCCCATAGATTCGAAATTACAAGAGGAGGATGCCATTTAACATAGGAATTCTAGCTTGAGTGGGCCCCATAGTCTCCATGTGTCTCAATTTTCCATAACCATTTCATTTTTCACTTGAATTCATTTGATTAAATCCATTAAATACATTTTTATTCCTTCTAATGTCTAAACACCATTTATTGGCCCCCTTATTAACTCCCCAATGTTTCCACCCAACCTAGGGAACTAGTAGGATTGATGGAATTTTCTCGCTATGCAATTATTTGAATGGGGACATTACAAAGGAACTCAAGAAAGCATCACGAATTGTCTTGTTATATAAGTTGGTTAAAATCCTATCGGTTAAAAATCAAGTTATATAGTTCTTTAATATCATCCCTTGTCACGAGTCAATATGTGTGCAAACTGAAACATCTAGTAGTAGAAATTCCATATCAACTAGTAAGGATGACAAGGTTGAGGACCCTCCTATAATTATCTAAAGTTCCATATATCAATGAAATAATGGGGGGAATAATCTATTTTATATCACACTTTAAATGCAGGGGCTCCTTCTACATAATCGTATGCTTGATTCAGGGGATTCAATGAACAACATGCCCCTCAAGGTTATGAAATCTATGAGACTAGAAATCACAAGGCCATATAGAAATGTATGTGGGATAGATTCATGACAAGTTCAAGCTCATGGATTAATTAAGAACTTGAGAGCTGTTTTCATTTCTCCCTTTGACCCAGGTTCACACCCTTTTTTGTTCGTCAACAAATCCCAAGATATCAGCCCAACAGAGAAGGGCTTAGTCGATAGTACCTGCGACACAGATGCAGTCTCACCCAAGATATTTCTTATGGGAAATTGCCAGAACTAGGTTTTTGTAGCTGTGTGGGGATTTATTCTTCCTTGGAAACTTACTAGCTTGCTCGTCTGATGCCGATGGTTATATTACTTATTATTATTGCATGCATTCAAGATATGCCTCTACTTTTATGTTGACAGAGATTATCAAAGTTAATGTAATTCCTTGTTAGCAATTCCAACAAACAATAATGCGGCAGATGCATATAAGGAATCATTCAAAAGCAAATACACATACATTCATAAAATATAAACATACACAACATTAATGTGGAAACCCATCCAGGAAAAAATCACAAAGGCGCTCTTCATCTGGAATGAGAAATATATGGCACCTTTCGTCTGTGCACTTAGCTTGTAGACTCTATTCTAGATCTTCTCTATAATCTACATAAACTTATATCTCCTCTCATGCTCTCTAATATCAAGCCTCTGAAGTTTCCTCTCCTTCAACCTACTGTCGATCCACACACAGCCTAGATCGGCTCACTCTTCTCTACAACTCTACAATTCTTCGACTCTACTTCTCTTCTAAGACAAAACCAACAAATACCTAGCGAGAGCGCAACTGTCTAAGTGTGTCTAAATCTAAGGAAATAAACCACACACAACTTAGGTTCTCCATTTATATGCTCTTACATGCCATAGTCAACTGACTTCATTCTATTAGCTGAGAGGATGCCATTCCTATTCTCATACATTTAGTTACAACCGTCAGTAGAAATTATCGACCCAAAATACAACGCTGATTTATTCCCTAAAGCATGCATTATCCTAACTCACTTCTTACCAACGTTTTTTAGGGATGTAATTTTAAACTGTTAGATTTTCTTAAAGATTATAGTAGTATATCTTAATTGCATTTATCAATAGGATCACTAGAAGATAGACAAAGAAAAAACAAGTATTTTTCTCCTGGGAAATCCAATAGGGAGAAAACCCAGCCACCTTCGTCTAGAGATAATAATTTTGAGATCAGAGTACAATGAAGAAAGAAAAGAAAAATATGGAAATTATTTGCAAAGATGAAACCCTAAAAAATAGTCTTCTTCTGAGTTGTTGTGTAGCTGCACTTCTGCTAGAAACTGTGCACCTCGCTTGTGCCGCTACACTGCTGTGATAAGTAATAATGAGGAGGGGCACCTCCTATTTCTACTATTTTCCCACCCATAAATTAACTGGGGCCGACTTCACTTGGGGGATCAATAATAATTTTATATTTAATAGTTTTCATTTTATTCTTTTATTGCTGGATTTTCACCCCAAGGATTACGTTGTTCTTCCTAGGTTTTACATGAATGATTACAACAAGTTCAACTCTCGAATGAGGACAATAAGAGTATATTCTAAAGTTTCACAAAATAGAACACTCCCTCTCAACAAGGAAGGTATTCTTCATTCTTCATCAACATCATGATCATCTGGGTTTCATCTGTACATCTATATTGTCTCCATCATCTCTAAATGTACTGAAGGTTTTCTTTTATGAATATTTTCTATCCGGATGTTTGAGAGAGAATTTTTTGCTACATATCTGTCTCTAATACTGATGGAATACTTCCATGCCTGGCTATAGATCCTGGATGAGCACACGTGCATGACCGTTTACTAACTGTTCATCTCATTTGCCGATGGGGTATTCCCATACTGGATGAGAACCTAAACGAGTAGAGGTACCTATGTAATCACACAACCATATACTACCTGTCCGAATCATTTGTCGATGGTATTACTCCCATACCTGGTTGAGTACCTGGACGAGCAGAGGCACCTATGTGAACCTGACCATTTACTACCTGTCTGTCTAATCTACCGATGGGATTTCTCCCATACCTGGATGAGAACCTGGACGGGCAGAGGTACCTGGGAAAGAGTATAGAGAGTGTCTCTCAGTCATCTCTCCCTCTCAAGGAGGGATACATTTTCTTCTACTCCAAGTATTCCTAGAAAGTATTCAAATTTCACCTTGGGAAGAGGCTTGGTGAGAACATATGCAGTTTGGTCATTAGTCGAAATATACTGTAGCGTGACTACACCTTTCTGCACCATATCACGTATGAAGTGATACCGAATATCTATGTGCTTAGACTTGTCATGAAATATAGGATTCACTGACATCTGCACACAACTATGGTTATCACAATGAATCATGGTTGGATCTGGAATCTACCCAAACAAACCTGCAAGAAGTTTATGAATCCAAACTGCTTCTCAGGACGTGGAGCTAGCAGCCATATACTCAGCCTCTGCAATAATAAGAGCTACTGAGTTCTGCTTCCTACTGCACTGAGAAATTACTGCAGAACCCAGACTTAAACAACATCCTGAAGTGCTCTTCCTATGTATAGTGCATCCAACCCAATTCGATTTTGTAAACCCTTTCAATTTCAAGTCACACTATGAATCATATCGTAGACCATATCCCATAGTCCCATGTAAGTATATGAGTACATGTTTTGCAGCAATCCAGTGAATTTGCCTCAGTTCACACATGAACTGACTGAGAGAATTCAAAACAAAACAAATATCTGGTTTGGAGTTCGTCAAATACATCAAGGACCCAATCAACTGGCGATACATGGTGGGATCAATCAAATTTGAATATGAAGCAGAATCCCTCAACTTCTTCAAATTTGCATCCATTGGAGTAGCTATAGACTTGTAGTCAAATATTTTGAATCTCTTCAGTATATCTATGGTGTATTTTACTTGTTCTAGGAAAATATCTTTCTGCCTCTTTCATACTTCTAATCCCAAGAAGTAGTGCATCAATCCAAGATCCTTCATTTTGAACTTAGAGGTGAGTTTCTTCTTACACCATAGGATAAGTTTCTCATTTCCAGTAAGAAACAAGTCATCAACATATAGCACCAAAATTAGTGGCTCATCATTCACAACCTTGTAGTAAAGGTCTGGGTCTGCATCACTCTTGGTGAATCCCATACTCACCAGGAATCCGTCTATCCATCCATGCCAAGCACGAGGTGCTTGCTTGAGTCCATATAAGGCATTTTTCAGCTTGCATACGTGAGAATCCTTTCCATGGACAACAAACCCTTCTGGTTGTTCAATATATACTTCTTACTCAATAATATCATTGAGAAAAGAAGTATTGACATCCATCTGATGCAACTTCCATCCCATAGTTGAGGCACTAGTAATGATCGATCTGATGGAAGTGTATCGAGCCACAGGAGAAAATGTCTCATCATAATTGAATCCTTCTTTCTTAGAGAACCCTCTGGCTACAAACTTAGCCTTGTATTTTTCAATTCTCCCATCTGTTCCATGTGAAGCTTCATGCTCCTCTGCATTCTGCAAAATCTGTCGTGCCCATCTGGGTCTTTTCCAGCTTACTGCCATATTTTCTGGGAGCATCATCTGTATCAATTGGATCAATGGAACTGATCGGTTTATTCATTTCTTTAGACTCCTTATTAATGTTTGGAGGGGGAGATGATCTCATCTCTTCATCATCATCGATCTCCATATCTGACCCTCTTCCTTTTTGGATAGCCATTTCTTCTTCAAAGGTTGCATCCTACTTGACTTCGATTTGAATTGATCCTAGGATGTATATTTTGTAATCCTTTGAGGACCTACGATATCCCATGAATGTTTCCTTCTTTCCTAAAGGTTTTAACTTAGGCATGTGAATGTATGCTGGAAAGTAATTTTCCATCTTGGTGATGACCATGTTCATCGAGAATTCTTCAATTGTATTGTTCAAGTAACGACATCAGTGTCGTTAGGTTTCTATCATATGTAATAGACTAGAATCCTTGTTTTTGAGGGATAAATCCATTCGTCTCTGAGAAGTCGGTTGAGCAAATCTTGTTGAAGTAGTATATAGACCGACATTCATAGAAGATTTCTGCTTCTGATCACCAAATCTCCGCATGAGATTATTTTGGTTCTGGGAGTCATAATACATGCTTCTATAGGCTTTCCACTTTTGTTCCATTCGTATATCAATGGGATCATTTTTCCTTGTAGATCATGGCATTCCCTACAAGTGAAATCCCATAAAATGGTTAGTAATGTTTCATAATCAATGTATTAACAAAATAATGTAGGAAACCTTTTAGTCAATGCTTTGACACAACACACGTAAGTCCATTATCTGGATGCTTATGGTATCCATCATAGCATACCATCAAGAGTATGTACTACTCCGGTATGTTATCAAGGAGTCCTCATCCTAGATGGGTTGTACAACATGACAAGCTATTTAACTACTTGAATTTTAGAAATGTAGATCATATATTAAAAGGCAACAAGATATAATCTACTAAAGAATGTAAAATCAAATAATTGTCTTTTGTAGTTTTGGGGGTGGGATCCCACTGTCAGGGTCCACTGGTCTTAATATGTTTCCTTGAATATCATCAAAATCTGGTTCGTCATATCATTTATTAGAAGAAGAAATTCAAACGATCATCCTTCCTTGTCTCCTTGTGAGGAGGGTCTTCTTCTACATCAATAGTTGAATCTTCATGCTTCCTTTTGCGAGAACTTCGACAACTACTGGCATAATGGCTGTATTTCTTGTATCTATAGCATTGGTTCTGAGATAGATCCTTATTTTGTTTCTTCTAATCTGGGGGAGGACTTGATCTCTTATCTTGATGATTGTGAATTTATGGCTTCCTTCCCCTTCCCTTGCATTTCTTGGTATGAGATACGAGCGCTTGATTTTCCTCAGGTTAAGTACCATGAAGTCTTTGGCATGTTGCAATTATGGTTTCTTCCTAAGTGCAATCTACCCATAGTTTATCAAATTTTGGAAACTTGGTTCGACCACTTATATTTTGGATGAAAGACTCACAATATGGTGGGAGACCATTTAAGGTGATCATGACAATATCCTTTTCTTCAAGATTGTCTCCATTG
Organism: Pseudotsuga menziesii; assembly: GCA_001517045.1. NCBI lineage: Eukaryota > Viridiplantae > Streptophyta > Pinopsida > Pinales > Pinaceae > Pseudotsuga > Pseudotsuga menziesii. Next base: position 163,895 of record LPNX010258678.1, read on the forward strand.
GACTTTAGCTTGTCCTGGAGCTCAGCGATCCTCATGAAATATGAGGAAATGTTCTCGGACTTCGTCATCTTCATATTCGATAGTTGATTCCTCAATGTGAGAGTCACATTGATGCTACTATGTTCAAATAGCTTCTTTAGGGTTTTAAACATCCTTCTCACCATCGACTTTTCTGAGATCTGAGGAACCAAGTGATCTCTAACTAAGTCCACTAAAATCCTCCTTGATTTGGCATCATCCTTTCTCCAGCAAGGTTTGTCTTCTTCAAATTCTGGTTCTGGGACCTTTACCTTTACAAAATGTAATAGGTCATTTTCTTCTAGTAGAAGAAGAACCCTAGACTTCCAGGGGATGAAATTGCAAGCCCCTTCCAAATGATCTTCAACCTTCATGCTCATCATCTTGACTGTAGATCTAGATCTAAGACCCTAGTAGAGGCTAAGTCAAAAATGAAAGTTGGAGTTTTGAAAAAATGACTCCACAGGTAAATGTGCCCTAGGGAGGCGAGTTGAGTAGAATTAGAGTCAAGCCAAAACTGTGGAGGAAGTAGGTCCAAACTAGAAACCCTAATTTCTGATGCAGCTGCAGAATTAGGTCAAATTTGAAACTTCTCAGAATTGAATTATGTCTTCACCAAAAGATGCACCCTAATTAGAGAGAAATTTCCAAGGCTCTTTTTCTGCTAAAAAGTTGAGTGAATACCTTGAAAGATGAAACCCTAGTTTCGACAGGTTGGCGATAGAGTTTCGACAATGGCTTCTTCTAGTACTGCTCTGATACCATGTTAGATTTTATTAAAGATTATAGAAGTATATCTTAATTTCATTTATCAATAGGATCACGAGAAGATATACAAAGAACATAACAATAACACAATTATTTTTCACCTGGGAAACCCAATAGGGAGAAAACCCAGAAACCTTCATCTAGAGATAATAATTCTTAGATCAGAGTACAATGAATTAAAAAAGAAAAACATGGAAATGATTTCCAAAGATGAAACCCTGAAAAACAGTCTTCTTCTGAGATGTTGTGTAGCAACACTTCTTCCAGAAACTACGCACCTCACTTATGGTACTGTGCTACTGTGATGTATAATAATGAGGAGGGGCGCCTCCTATTTATAATGTTTTCCCACCCAGAAATTAACTGGGGCTGACTTCACTTGGGGGAGCAATAAGAATTTTATATTTAATAATATTTATTTTATTCTTTTATTGCTAGATTTTCACCCAAGGATTACATTGTTCTTCCTAGGTTTAGAAGAATGATTACAACAAGTTCAACTCTCGAAGGAGGACAATAAGAATAGCTTCTGAAGTTGCACAAACTCCAACATCAACCGCTGCATGTCTTCTTCTATCATGGTTCCTTCTGTCGCGACTGATCTCATCACAACTTCCCTTCTGTCATGAACTCTTCCCTCGTGGCTGCTTCTATCAAAACTTCCCTTTTACAACTACTTCTTATGTCATAACTCTTTATCCCACAACTGCTTTCATCACAACTTCCCTTCTTTCACATATTCTTCTGCAACTGCTTCTTCTATTGTATCTGCTTCCTCCATCACAAATTCCTCTGTCGCCCGACCATAATCTTCATCTTTTCGAGCAAACTTCTGGCTGAATTCTACATTTCGTATCCTAGGGCCAACAAGCCCCAAACACTCACCTGTGGCTCATCCCGAGCCATGCTAATACAGATCTTTTGTCGTGATGACCTTACTTTGAGAATCTTGGAAGATTTTCACTATTTGTTCTGTTTCCCGTTGCACATCTTCTTATGCTTTCTGCGAATTATTCACAAGGTCGGAATTGATGTGTTCAAACGTTGTAATTCCTGTTAACTCTTCCTACCTCTGCCTCCAATTTTGGGACTTTGTCAGTCCTCTTCTGTTGTTCAGTGCATGACGCTGCAACTTGTTGTTCTAGTTTTTTCATTTGAACAGCCTTATCGATTTTCTATGCTAAGGGAAATTTCTTCATTTCATTCTTAATTTGGTTCTCCTCGGTCTCAAATTTGCGACCTTTTATAACTCCACATCATCGATTAATGCTTCCCACATTTGAGAAACTTGTTTGAATGCCTTAGAACACAGTGCAGAATACTCTTCTATATTCTTCACATCCTCTATTGCTACTTTTCTTATTTCATCTAGACCTCTAGGGGTGCACTGGGTCTCACCCATGCTTCCAACTCTATGACATTTTTGTGGAGGTCCTATGATGTTTCTCCAAGTCATATGACCTTGGCTTTTGCAATCATTTCATTTGTTATTCCTTGATCTACAAAATTACTCCAGGAAAGTGTTACAACGTTGTCGAGCATGTTCCTGTCCTCCTCCCAGGTTTTGGATTTTTGCTCAGTTTATTTGATTGTTTTATTCATCTTAATACGAGTCTTATTCGATGCTCGAAATTGCTTGATTAATGACCTTCTATGGCATTCATTTTCGTGAATGTGGAATTTTGGATTGCATAAACTTCAAGCAACGAAATTTGAGAAAATTATATTGTAACATGTCCCAAGTTCTTGGCCATGGTATTCGGCTCTGTCGTTCCCAAGTCAAGTGCTTCTCCCATGAGTTTAGTATTTATTGGTGGAATAGGTATCGATACATCAATCGGTTGCTCTTCTGACGGACCAACTAAGTCCCGCGACACTATCAATTGGGGTATGTAGTTGACCGCTACTCGTACTTGTTTTACAACTTTGTAGAGAATATGTAGTAGTTCTGTTATTCTACCTATGATATCTGTTTGGCACTCATCCATTTTATTTAGGATCTATGTATCGACTTCTGACATTGCATCTGTAAGAAGGGAGAAATTGTCGCTAGTAAGGACGACAATTCCTGCTATTTTTTCATCCTTTCTTTTCTTTCCTTGTCTCAGTATTCTCTGTATGCTTCATCTTATCACCCACCACTGGATTTTTTGGGGTTGCACTAGAATCATTTTGGGGAGGGTTGGGATAATTTTGCAGATCTTGTGTTTCTGGTGGTGGGTACCGTACATGTTCTCCATCCTTCTTTGTCGTTGGATCATCCTGTCATAGGTATTTTTATACAGATAGTAAATCATCAGTGACAAGGACTCACCATTCTTCCGACCAATCTTGGGTAATGGATTCAACTTCTTCTTTAGATAGAAAGTATTGGGTCGCTAACCATTAACGTTGTGGATCTTTTTATGACTGCAACAAGATATGATGGGGCCCAATTATAAACTTAATAATTTTTTGAAACCGTTGAACAATCTCCTCTGTAATTATTTCCTACTGTCTCACTTGATATCGCAAGGTCTCTCCAATATAAAGAATTATACATTGTTGTATCTTTGTCTCTCCTTTATATGTTTCTTGAATCAGATATTTTGGTATCGAGCTCCTCGACATCGAACTGGAATATCTACCCCTTGGTAGTTCCCTGGTTCTAACCAAACAACAAACAAAATCAAAATGAGTAACCATGAATAGTGGAATGCGATACCTTTTTCTTGTGACTCCTCCACATCTGCTAACAACTCATTTAGTATATAGTACAACCAGTTCATTTGAACCCCATACGCATAGAGTTCATTTGCTGCAATTGTTCCTACAATACATTGGTTCGATGGCATCTTCCATACAAACGTGGTAGCTAAAACCTTAGATGTGACCGAATAGTGTGGTCATTAATGGAGGCTATTAAAAATCCTCTAGTATCTCTGAATAAATCATACTTATCTTTTAACTTATTTGTCATCAGAGTGTCCTGGTATTTTTTGAAAAATGGTGTTGGGTCTATGCCTACAAGTGGAAGCCCTGTAATTGCAGCTATTAGCTCGACATCCACTAATTTTTTTTTGTCGAGCCATAGGAATCCACTGTGGAATGATACTAGTAACTGTATGACACATGCATTTACCTCTGTGCTTCGACTGAAATGTGACATATACATCAACAATAGTAAACTTGCTTGGTCCAGTCCTCTTTCCCATTCCATTGGAACTAGGTGCTTTAGGGTATTCGATGTATCTTATACAAGAACCATGTATTTCTTCATGTCCAAATTTGGAAATTTATGTATGTCGTGATCGATAAAGGTCAGCTTCATAAGGTTTGGAAGTATGTTTTGCGATACCTAAACTCCTTTTGGTACAGTTGGTGCTACTAGTGGGTACCGTGCTTTCTTAGGAAATCTAATTTTCGGTGCATCATATTGTTTTGATGGAATATATGGTGGAAGCATAGTCATAGACCTGGTTCTTCCTCCTCCTCCAATGGTGGTCGTCTTGGCGCTTTCTTCTTTCGGTTTCTAGAGCACTTCCCCGATGATGAACTAGGTGGGTATGGTCCTGACTTTATTGTAGGGATGAATGGAACTTGTTCAGCTTCTTCTGCAGCCACGACCTATAATGGAACATACCCAACAGTGTCTTCCATAATGGGGTGGGTGATGCAGTTGTGACACCAGATCCTATAACTGTACTTGTATTGGAAATCAAAATAACCATGCTCAGTGGAAAAATCACTTTGGCTCTTACACTTACAGACAACAATCTCTCTCTCGAATGAAACAAAATGGATTAAAACTTTGGTGCGAATGGTGATAATGTATACTCGTTCATTTCGTTAGTTATCCACATGAACGAGGAATTAATGGAAAGGTAGCTATCCTTTTCGTCACATGGGTTGATATTTCGAATGATTATTAGTAAACTTCTATGCATGACACCACTTTCCTGTCACATCAGTGGTATTTATTGTGTAATAAAGACAGAAGTGACCAAAAATCATGCCACCAAAGTATCTCGGGCCTTTAAATTAATTACGGTCACCTTTGAATTAATTACGACCAGCTATCATTTCTGTGACTCCATTTTAACTTATGACAACAACACTCTTCCTGCGACCTTTATTCAACCTTTGACATTTTCCTATTATTGCGATAGACAGATTGTCTTCACCATCATTTCTCCTCTTGCGACAGACAAAGAGTCTGCGACAATTTTCCTCTCTTCGTGACATACTAGCAGTCTTCAATGCTTTTTTTTATTATCTTGCAATTACTCATCTTTTGCGACAAAAACAATTTTTTTCAGAGTTTTTTTTTTATTAGTCGTCCAAGTCACGACTATCCTGATAAGGATTTAGCCTAATTTCGTTCAGCAATCCTCTGACAGGTGTTCCATCCAATTTTTTCAATTGAACTGATCCTCCGTCAGTGATATATGTTACAATATATGGTCCTAGCCAATGTGTTTTTAGCTTACCCAAATGCTTGAAGAATTTTCTATCATACAGAAGAAAAAGTTCTCCAACCTAAAATTGCTTGTTCTTGATGTGGCAATCATGCCATAGTTTCTATCGTTCTTTCTCAACGTTTTGATTATATCCTGCGACAAACCGATCTTCTTCCAACTGTATCAGATGCGCCAGTCTTTCCTCGACAACACTAACATCTGTCATCTCCGTGATCGTAAAAATCCTTAGGCTTGGTACGATGTAGTCCATCAACATCACAACTTCTTGTCCATACACTAAGCGAAATGGAGTTCGACTTGTCAAATTCTTATAGGTCTTGCAATATTCCCACAGTATTATGGAAATTTTCTGATCCCAGTCATCTCTTTGGATGTTGTAAATCTTTGTCAACACATTCTCCAATTTTTTTTAAAATTCTTCGACATCACCATTCAAGTGAGGGTGATATGGCGTTGTATTTCTATGCTAGATATGGAATTATTCTGTCAGTTCCTAAATCAATTAATTGAAAAAATGTGTGCCTTGGCCACTTATCAAAATTTTAGGGCATAGTCATAACATTTTCAATCAAAAACTTAGCAGCAGACGCACTAATACAATATTTTCTTAACAATGCTTCGGTCCATCTGGTCAGGTAGCTAGTCACAGTAATTATTTATCTTGCACCTATGTGCTTCCATGTTGGACTAATGGGGCCCACAAAATCAATGATCCATTTTTCAAATGCTTGCAAATTTATTTGGGGTACTAATGTCATTTCATCTCATCGCAACGACTTTCCAATTCTTTGGCATACATCACAGATGCGACAGTATTCTCGGGCATCTGCATGCATGGTGGGAAACCACAATCCTTCTTGCAATATCTTTCGCACTGTAGTTTTTCCAACATAATGGCCTCCTACAAAGCTAACATGTACTTCATGTTCTAAGACACAGCAACGAAAAATCTCATAACTAGAGCCCATTTTATATAACTCTCTAGTAATCAACTGGAATTTTGTAGCTCACACAACTAACTATTTCTTTTGTGTAGTAGTAAATTCAGCTGGTGCATAACCTGTACTAAAAAAATGTATGATGTATCTGTAATGATCATCAAACATTGTTATCGCAAATAGTTGCGCATCAGGGAGTATCGTCGAGGTTACCAGGTTCGTCGGCACTTTTGATCCTCGACATATGTTTTGTTCCTAAATTTAGTAGACTCGGTTTAGCAACCACTTCAAAGTCAAATTCATGAAAAAGAAGAAGCCACTGACAAATATTCCCCCCCAACACTGGTTTATTGACTGGGTGTTTCAATGATGAATGATATATGTACATTTTGAAATGTCCACCCAACAAGTAGTGTTAATTTTTTTGCAGAGCGTATGCCATATCGAGTCCTTCTCTTTCCTTCGTGGTATAGTTATTCTCCATTGTTGATAATTTTTTGCTAGCGAAGACAATAGGATGATCAATTGACCCTTCGCTAGGATGTGCTACTACACGTCGAGAGCGATAGGTGACACATGGACATGCATATGAAATTCCTTTTTCCAGTCTAGAAATACAAGTATGGGCATTGTAACCATCTCATTCTTTAAAATATCTAGACTTTCTTGGCAAATCTCTGTCCACTAGAACTTAACATCTTTCTTCAATAACCTCTCCATTGGAGTAGTCACCTCTGCATATCCTATGATAAATTTTTGGTAGTATCATGTATGTCCCAATGTTTCACTCAGTTGCTTCATTGTGGTAGGTGGTAGTAGGTAGACAATGATCGCAATTTTGGCAGGGTCGACCAAGATTCCATCGCGACAAACCACATGGCCCAACAGAATTCCAAAAGGGGCACAAAAGATACATTTCTTTAAGTTCGGTGAAATTTGATACTAGCGACAAAGTTCCAGCATCATCCTGAGGCTCTCAATATGATCCTTAATAAGCCCAAATACAGTCGAATTGTCGAAGTAGACCTCAATAAATTTATGAATCAAATCTTTGATGGCAACCACTACTATTCTGGAAAAAATAGTAGTAGCATTCTTGAGTCCAAAGAGAATTACTATGTATTAGAAACAACCCATCTCTGTCGCAAAGGTTGTCAACATGTTATACAACTTGACGAGAACTTTATACTCAAAACGAGAACTCTAGCCATAAAAACTCTTATTTTTGTGAAAAAACACCTCCAAATCAAAATGTGGTGCTACCGGTAGTACCATTTTTTTTGGGCTAAAAATTGGGACATGGACGAAAGCATTTCTTATTGTTATTTACAATAACCTTAAAATCAAGTCCCAAATTGAAAATTGATGCCTACTAGTAGCACACTATTTCAAAAAATGGTATAATTATATCATTTTATCATAATTTAAAATTTTATTTGTTAAACCTCTTAGTAACACTATATAAAACTTCCACTATATTAAACAAAAATTATTCATGAAATTATTAAACCACTATTCCCATATAAAATAAAATAAAAATTACTACAATAACAAAATATTATTAAAAATGGAAAAAAGTTAATATAATAACAAAATATTAAAAAAAAATTAAAAAAATTATTATAACAAAATATTAAAACAAAATTAAAAAAACAAATGAAAAAAAGTTAATGTAATAACAAATTAAAAAAAACAAATTTTATTATAACAAAATATTAAAAATGAAATTTAATGTAATAATAAAATATTGAAAAAAAATAAAAAACAAAATTTAGTATAACATATGTACATATGGGATATTGCTAAGGAGTTTCATGGGTTTTTATGTGAATGAAATAAGGTCTTAAAGGGCGTGATTTTGGGATTCGGGCCATCCCTTAAGCACGACTCCAAGTACTGGTGGATGGGATTCGGGCCACCCCTTAAGCACCACTCCAAGTGCCGGTGGAGTGGTCTTTAAGGGATAAATCTTATCATATTTGATATGTGTTATATTATGTATTTTGTTTTTTTTTTTAATTTTAATCTTCTTTCTTTTTAATATTTTGTTTATATATATAAATATATATATATTAAAAGTTAAAAGTTTTTCATAAAAAGTTAAAAAAAATTATTATATATTTTCTCATATTATTTTGAAATTTAATTTTATATCATATGTTTTATATTTGATATTTTTTTACTGTTTTATTGTGATGCTTAAATATTTTGATATGGTTTTTATAGGTAAATTTTTTTTAAGTATATTTATTATTAAAGGGAGTTCTTGATATTCTTGGTTAATTTCATGTTATTGGTTTGAAATGTCTTTATTTTCTCACATTTTTTTACAAAATCCCCCCCAAAATGACTTATTTAAAATTTTTTTTTAAAGAAAAAACTTATAAAATGTATATATTTTTCATTTTAACTAACTTTTAAATGTTAAAAAAATTGAAATTGTATATTTTTTTTCATTATTACTTACTGAATGTATATTTGTTTTTGCAAAATTTGAAAAAAATCCAAAAACCCATTTGTAAATAAAAATTATAGCGTTTTTATGACCAAGAAGTTTCAAAATCCAAAAAAATGGCTCAAAATGAAAAATGGTGCTACCAATATACACACTTTTTGAAACAGAGGTAAAAACAACTATTAAAGTTAACCCCCCAAGAACAATGTCGGCTTCTTGTCAAGTTGTATGACTTGTTATATTCATAAAAACACATTAAAAACTATTAAATAACAAATAAAACTAAAGATAAAAAAACATTGAAATACAACTAAATTACAAAAATAAAATATTTAATTAAAAAAAATTACACTATAATTTAAAACCCTAACAAAACATTTAAAAATACAAATAATAAATAAATAAAACACCAAAGCAATATGAAATAAAATAAAGCTAATGATAAAAATAAATAAATGTTAAAATTATAACAAAGTATTAAAAAACGATATAAAGAAACTAACCAAATAAATGTTAAATTTATGACAAATTATTAAAAAACAATATCAAGAACAAATCATAACCATTTAAAAATGTTAATATTATAACACAATATTGTTAAAAAACAAAAAAGAATTCAAAACACATAATCCCACTCCGTAAATGGTAAGTTTAATGGGTTAAGGAGGAAGGCTTTAAGGCAGGGTGATTCCTAGAATCACATCGCTCCATAAGTACCACATCATCACTACTTGGAGTGGTGCTTAAGGGGTGACACGATTTCCAGAATCACACCATCCTTAAGAGCCTCTCCTTATACCGAAAAAAACTACGGAACATACCAATAACACTTCATAAAACTTAAACATTTTCTTATTATATTGTTTTGAAATTTTATTATATATTACATGTTTTATATTTTATTATTTTGAAATTTGATTTTATGTTATATGTATTATGTTCGTTTTATTTATGTTTTAAATTTAATTTTTTAATATAGGTTTTGTGTTTTTTTTATGGTTTTTAAATGTTTTGATATAGGTTTTATAGTTTTTTTTTGTAATTTAGATTATACCCTTCTATTGCCTTGAAAAAGAGATTACATGCATCGTCCTATGTTGAGCCCTCCCAATAGAGGGAAAAAAAGCTCTAAGAGTTTGTCTGAGCCCTCTGAACGGAGGGAAAACAAGCTCATATATAAGGAAAATCGAGAAATTCTGCCTCTAAAAAGTGACGAGGCCAAACCATTTACAAGCTAAGTTCTTTAGCACGATCTTATTACTGTTTTTCATTCTAAAAAGAAACAAAAAACTGACAACAAAGTGAATAACAGAAACTAGCCTATATCAGTCTTCACCTTTGAACTGGAGGGGGCATACTCAGTGTTGTTGGTCAGCCCGATTCCCAAGTGCTTGGAAATTTGCTGCAGATGAGCTGTGATGTCGTCGAGTTGCAGCAAAATCTCATGATGAGCTTCTCCCTGCTCAATTAACGCATTTACCATGAGGTACTTCTAATGCAACACAAAGTCCAACGTCTTCAAGTGCTAGGAGACCCTTCCCCAAGAGTAACCAGGATCCGGGAATAAAGCCTTAAACTCTTTTTGGACTTCCTCATTGAAGATGCAACCATGAGTGATTTTGGCATCTTCTTCCACATCTGTAATTTCTTTCTTGATGTTTTTCAAGACCTGCTGGTTATAAAGGCGAGATGTGTGCACGATGCTTCGCATGGAACGAGCAGAAGGGGTTGGTTGAACGAAGGAAGGGCTTGCAACATTGGGGTTCCTCTTGCAGTAAGTTTGCTTCTACGGAGTCATACTGACTTTGGGTTTCAAAGAATGGGCAAAGTCGGGCCAAAGGAGGAGCAAAGGATGATCCTGGTTAAGTGCACATAGGAGAGGCTATTCTTGTGGGGAGAGGACCAAAACTCACCAGGCTCAAGCCACAATTCATGATTGGCATACCAAAACCCACAGTGGGTGAGTTTAAATCCCTTGAGAGAAAACCAAAACACTCGGAGGGTAGATTTTCCCCTTAGAGAGAAGACTAAAAACCTGTACCCATAGAGAAGAATCCTTAACTCACAAGTCGAGATGGGAATGAAGACACAAGAAACCAATTATTAATAGGAGGTGAACCAAAGGGCCTCCCCCATAATGAAAAAACTTTAAGAAATACCCTTTCTCAAAAGAAATACGACCTAAGAAAGTTGCGAGGGAGCTTCTTTCTTTTATATGTTGCGTCGTAATTCTACCACCTTGCGAAATGAGGAGCCAACTCCTCATTAGACCATCATATGCATGGGTTTTCATCATTGCAGGAGGTGGCAAGTAGAGTTCCCATGCGCTCCAGGTCCTACTCGTTTCCAACCTCCGCTCTGCGCTCTGGCGCATTGGAGCTTGTACTCCGACTTGTGTCTAAATGATCATTCGCAGAAGGAGCCCGCTTCCTATTTATCAACCTTGCAGGAAGCACAGGTGCCTTGAGGGGTGGACATGTTCCCCTCGTGCACCCCTCCAACTGCTGACTCATGCACCCACGGTGGGGGAATATAGGTTTTATAGTTTATTGTAAATTTTTTATTTTATTTTTTTTAAGTATATTTTTTTATTAAAGGACATTTTTAGTATTTTAAGTTACTTTTATGCTGGTAAAGAAAATATAAAACTTCACAATTTTTTGATAAAATATTTTGGTAATGTTTTCACTTAAGATTTTATTTTGAGAATAAATATTATGTTTTTTATATGCTTTTTACAAATGTATGGTATATTTTTTGTTGAATTTATGTGAATCATCACTTTATGGAAAATAATGTTAATTAATATCATTTCTATACATAAAATAGCTGAAAATATGTTAAAAATGGTTTGAAATATCTTTATTTTTTCAAATTTTTAACAAATTTGCCCCAAAAAACGACTTATTTAAGAGAAAAGTTGAAGAAACAACTTCCAAAATGCATATATTTTTCATTTTGATTCTATTGTCTCGTCACAACTCTTCTTGAGGTTATTCTATTAGAGCTGTTAATTTTACGACAACATCTTTATCTTGTATTAGTGATAAGCAACTTAAAAAAAATCTTTAAGCTTACTAACCTTTCCCGTGAGTTGATTTCGGAATAGTTGATCAAAACTTTCAAGAATCTCCATTATTGGTCTTCTTGGTAGTGTAGGAGAAGACGTTGACGCTTGACTCTTGTCAACGAATTCTAGTCGCGCGTCTAAACATACTTCCTTTTCTTTTTGGATGTCGAATGGTGCTTTTTTTTGTGTTGCTAGTCGCACTCGTGGTTGTTCATGTTGTGCATCTTGGTATTCTCCAGTCAAAACAACTCCCCTTGTTACAACAACAATATTTGGTTCCCTCGACTTAGCATAGATCTTTTGAATATTCTGGTTGGGGTTCTGTAGAGGGTTCAGATTTCCCAGATTTCTAGCCTACCACTTTAGAATCAACAACGAACACTGTTCAATGGTAAGATCAAAATCTTTGCAATACGAACATGTCTTTGTAGGACCCGTACAGTCCCTGGAAAAATGTCCTGGTTTCCCACAATTATAACATATGATTTAGCCTCTTCCACGACCAAATCCTGCTCGACCTCAAAAATTTCCACCCCACCTTTGTTGAGGGTATTGTTGTTGCGGGTATTGAATCTGTAGATATTGGGGCTGAGGATATTGATCTTGTGGATATTGAGCTTGAGCCTGTTCAACTTGCATCTGCTCTTCATTCTTCATTAAATAAGCATCGATCGTTTTCTCCTGCATTAGCTGGAATGCTTTGCAGTCCTTCTCATCATGGCCTATTGATTTACAAATTTACAATATAAACTAGCTGGTGCACTTACAATAGTATACATGTACAAACACTCTTTCAACCGATGGCCTCTAGCCTAACATATTCTACAACAAGGCATCCCTTGGGTATTTATCGGATTTAACGCTCCCGGTACGACACAGTTCATGAATGCTGAGGAATTTTCCTTATGGTGTCCTTCAGTTCTGCATCTGGTACACCAGAGTTCTTCTTGAATTTGCATCATTCCTACACCAGTCTCTCCTACAGGTGAGGATTCAAGCTTCATGGAAAACTCCAACGCTTTAGTCTGCGATGCAATATTTTTTTGCATCAAGGGAATCCATATGTGCAGTAACAACATTGCAATGAACCACTCTTTGTGTTGTATGTCCAACATCTAGAAGCTTACTCACAACATAATTTGAGCCCAAAATATGACCGATGCCATGTCTGAAATTTGACAGACACCTGTCTATTATTCGACAACTTCCTTTTTTTTTCGTCGGTGAGAATTTGTATGATATTTGACCCCTTCTCTTACACCATCGTATTTTCGGCAGAGAATGAAGCTAATATGTCGAAGGCTTTCACCCACTACGTTGTCGAATTTCTGATGAGAATTTTGTCGAATTTCAGATGAAGGGTCATCAAATTTCAGACGACAAGGTTGTCTAGTTTCGGACGAACTGTCATCGAATTTCAGACAACAAGGTTGTCGAATTTCAGACGACAAGGTTGTTGAATTTCAGACAAACCAGTTGTCAAATTTCAGACGAGAATGTTGTCGAATTTCAGACGAACTATGGTCGAAAGTCCGATGGCATCTTGTCGAATCTTCCTTTTCAGAGCCATGGTAGTGTCATTAGATTGACATGAAATCCAATAACAACTGCTAGTCATTGAATGTCAGATAACCAATGGGGTACTATATATTAATAAAAAAAATTGCAAATTCAAATGATTTTCAGAATTGTATATTAATAAAAATTGCTCAGTTTGTATGGTTTTCAGAATTGCAAATTCAATGATTTCCATATCAACGTGAGCTTATCTATTGGGTTCACTATGATCTGAATAAGAGAAAATAAAACCCTTTTATTAAACCCTTTCTCATAAACCAATTAAAAATATCATTATGTCAACCTGAGGGTTTATGTTATGACTGATAAAATTTCCTCTATGACGCAAGTCCAAATCCATCGATGAAGAATTCAACACTTAGGGTTATAGAGTTGAGACCAATTACATTCAATTGAGTATAGGGTCTATCCATACAATTCTACTAATTATATTAAAGCATGTCCAATCATATTTAATATTGTTATAGGAATCAATGTGACTTGTATCTTGAAAATAAACACACTTTTGAAATTGACCTCATAGAGAACAACAAAAGGTATAATGTTACAAGACTGCCTCAATTTTAGCACTAGAAACCTCAACCTCAATTATGGACAAAGAGTCAAATCTTGTATACATATTCATAACAAGTGGAAACACTAGCCTTTTGGACACCGGATCAATACAATTTTGCATAAAATAACAAAATACTATCACCATGGTTATGTCAATTCCACAAAATTATAATATTGCAGTTCCTGTTATTCCAAGAATCATACCTCGTATCTAAATAACTTTGCTCACCCAAAAAAAGAGTAACCCCACAAAAATAATATACAAAGCGGAGTTAACAGTAACAATTGCAATATTATCAAATTTTCAAAAAGCCAAATACAATTGCAAAAGTTGCTTTGAGACATTTACAAAAAGATTCAAGTCTCTAGCGGAAGAATGAAGGATGAAAAAGAAATTAACTCACACATAAATCCATAAAGTTTAAACTAATTATAAACATTCACATATATTTTTATAAATCAAAATGAAAGATATGATAAGTAAAAATAATTGTTAAGTCAAGAGTACTACTTAATATTATAGCTATGATGTTATATATGACATAAACAGTACTCAAAAGAGTCACCTTGTCCATTTCCACTACTAAAAGTTTAAAAGGAGCATTTCCCTGAATTTTGAAAACATGCAAATATAAATAATTTGATAAATGAACTTGACATTAGCTCTAAATGACAAATTATATAGAGGAAATCAAGTTCTCCATCTTCCACAATGTCAACTTGCTTGATTGAAAACTTTCCAAGACCTTTAGCCTTGATTTTTAAACCTCGCTAACATGAAGTTAAACAACATGAATCACACATGAATTTGCATCAACCCATGTACCTATAACCACTACTTGTAACAATCAAATCATCATTTGAAATCCAAATCTATATTGAAATTCGATTTAAAATCGTGAGATGGATGGTTACACTAACACGGTATCTAAATATAACTACGAAAGATGAATGGTAAAAATTAGATTGGTTTATCCCAAAAATTCACCATTTGAAGCATTCACCAAACACACTAATGAATTGGTTCAATGTAACCCATGGGAACACCCATTATGTCTCAACTTTCAATGTACAAAAAGGGGAATATTGATGAAGACAGTAAAACTCAAGTTTCAACAACAATAACAACAATAGAATTTCAAATATTTCATTATGTGAAAATTTTATTGTTTTGCGCATTTAGAGAATTTTGTCACTAATTATATTTTTGTGCAACATGCATTGATTGTTCAAATTTCATCTCAACACCATCGTTGATTTAGGATTTGAAAAATTCTATCATGGCCTTTCGTTTACTACTCAAAAGTTATTTGGAAAAATTATGATTCAATATCTTGAGGTTGAATCATTCACAAGATACATGATTGGGATGTGTGACAATATTTGTGACATTTTTGAGTAGTGTTGTGGACATATTTTTCACTTGGATGGTCATTAGACTTGACATTATTAATTGGCCATTGTCAAGCATTTTCAAGGGTTTGTCAAACTTGAATCCAAGTTATTTTTAATGATTTGTTCTCATTAAATATTGAAGTTCACATCAATTAACTTCAAGGATTTTGGCTCACGTGTTTAAAAAACGAGATTTTCTAGATTATATAAATTTTCAGCATCTTGATTTGACATGCTTATGCTTGTGCTCATGCTTGCAAAAAGTGTGTGAGGCCAGGTGCAAATCTTGTGTGACTTTATAAAAATATATGCTCCCTACTCTTGGCCTCTCAGGTGAAGGTTAACTTCCATAGCATGACGAGCTATTTCCCATTGAATATCTTATGTAGCCTAGTTGTTTCTTGCATTTTGACCAAAAACACAGTAAACAAAAATGTCAAAAGAGGGATGCAAACAATCCGATAGATCTAGAGGAGCAATGAAAGGCATGCCAAAAAGGGTAACCACCACTTTGTGAAACAAGTCCAAGTAATTTGGTTAGGATAATGGAAGAAAGTAGAGAGGGATCCCCTTGAGTCTCTATAAATATGATGAAATCTGATTTGGATATTATAACAAACATGACACTTGAAAATGAAATGTTCCTCATCCTCAACCTCTTGTAGGGAATAAAATTTTCAAGTCATGTCTTCTCAAGGGTTATGGTGATCTATTTTGAATCGCAATTGGTGAGAACATGCCCTCAACTAACCAAGAGGGATACTAAGATCATGTGACCTATGTTGTCGTAGATAGTCTAAATGATCAATAAGAACACCAATAATTTGTAAGAAATGTATTGCTTAAAAATCTAGCTTGAGGATAAGAGGTTGAGAGGGAGAAACCCAAGTAACCTAGATAAATTGTCAACATAAGTCTTTCCAGATCACTCTATTACTATCTCCTTTTAGGGAGAGAAGGTGAGGAGGGACATCTAAAGAGTACTTAAAGGGGGGGTTATGGTCAATGTGATACTTACAGTTTGTAGGGGTGGAGAGGATCACCTTTGCTCCTAAAGACTACGAGAGGCAATCAACCGTAATATCCACAGAAGAACAAGAAGTGAGGATGCCACCTCCTTATTGAAACTTAGTCATGGATAGATTGGAGTCTATGAAGATAATAAATAAACCTAAATATTCTCTCAAGATGAGGGGGGCGGTCACAAAACTCAATCAAGACAATATTTTTCAGGAACAATTTGTTTGCTACATATCAGACACTAGAGCATAATGGTTTGTACTCTCCACATTTGCCTAGTCAACAGACCTCAGGATTGACCCCCAACATCTGAGCCGTAGAGAATTATCCCATAAAGGTCCAAACTCCAGATAATTCCTTGGAGAAGAAAAAAGCTATGGCCAACTGCACCTAAAATGCAAATTTTCCAACAAATTATGGAAACTATGGAACACATGGACAAGATGGCCCAGCACAAAGGTTAAATATACCAAAGAGTTTCCCAAGAAATGGGGAAAATCCATAAGATAAGGAAATGTTCTAAAGAAAATCTGAGCTCTAAATCTAGCCTAAATGATAGTCTACTATCCATAGCAATGGAACAATCTAGACTTTTTTCAGCCTGTTAGCTTCTTAGTTTCTGAATCTGATATGGAAGAATTTTCCATTAAGTTATGTTATGTATATTAATTTTACTCCACGGTTCAAAAAATGTACATAATCTGATTTATATATGTAAATAGATTATTAAAACTAGAGCTAGCATGAATTCATTTTAAAAGAGTTGTGATAGGAATAGGTACAGTAAGAACAAAAAAACTTGTTGACTCAAATAAACATAACGATTTCAGCAAACTCAAATAAGTAGATCCAAATGGAGGTAGATATAAATCAATGCCAGATCAAAGAAAGTAAAAAACTAATTGATCCCTTCTAACTTCCAGACTCAGGTTGGTTCAAAGAAAACTTTTGAAAGATCGTCTAAAGTCATACATTAGACAATAACTTCTTCTCATAATGAAATGAGACAATCATACATTCTCTCTAACAAGGCCTTATAAGTCATACATTATACATTATACATGCTATAAACTAGATAATGAATTAAAACAAAACAAAAAAATGTAATTGACCAGTAAAATGACAGAACATGAACGGTATTCAGATAAATATAAGTGCAGAATATAAAATACAAGATACACTTAAATAAACCTATTAAATGAAACCCTTGTTCTTCTTATTTAATTTCTATAGTTTCTATGTCTTCTAATATTACTCATAATTAATTTTTTATTCTATCTAAGTACACTCTAAAGGAAGGATCCTTAGACCAACTAGGTAGTAGGGTAGCTTGCTAACCTCATGATGCAAAAGGTCTTTACCCCTAAATATTAGAACTAGGTATCCCGGTGGTAGATGTCCACATAAGTAATTTCCTCATTAAAAAAACCTTGATTGGCTTACGAGAAACTATAAATGGAAACAATGGACAAGTTCAACCTCTAAAGGCTATTGAGACCAATTTATATCGTTCTCCAAATGGAGGATAGGTTAATTGTCAAGCTCGAAGGAATGGTGGATACTGCTATTATATCAATAGACCGATGGAATACCCTGTAGAATGAATCGTGCTATAAAATATTGACTTTAGTGGCTATCCCATGATTCTTGGCAGACCATGGATATCAAAAGATGATGCTTATATTAACTACAAATCTGGAAATGTGACCTTTTCCTATGGTCAATATTTAAATAAACTTACTTTGTATCCTCTTGCCAAACCTTTCCTAGAAGCTGAGGAGCCACAATGAGTAGGGTAGGAGGAATATGATGCACTCTTTGGAGATGTTGTTAAACTTGTTCTTACTCTAAAAAAACCTTGGCATTGAAAGACCTTGATGAAGACATAATGATTTCTAATTTTATGCAAAACCTTTACCCCTTAAATGTACAAATTTGAGAATATGTTGAGAAATCCAATGAGAATGAACTTAATGATGAAGATCCAATTCAAATTTTAGTTACATTTGATGAATCGACAGGACAAGTAGAAACCTGGACATTTTTAGGTATCTGGATTATGTCTTCATTGCTAAACCCACAAAACTATTGATCACCATAGTTGAGATTCTTCCAGGAAAATATTAAACATGAGCAACTAGTGGAATTCCATTCAGTTGCAAGAATTTATTATTTTGTTACAAACTTTCAACTCCACTTTTACTTGGGATTATCAAGACATGAGAGGAATTGACCCTAGTATTCTCCAAAACTATATTAACATTTAGGATTACTCTCATCAAATCCTACAACCTCAAATGAAGAAACACTTTTATCAAGGACATTGTAAAAACATAGCTGCTTATATATCAACCGAGAGGGATATATAAGAAACCAAGTCTCATTACCGTCCTGTGCTTCTAGTATATAATATGTTGATATTATATACCAACATCTTATTAATATCCCATTCCCATGCTTATTATATACAACTGTGTTGGTTAGCAAGTTTTTGCTTTGAACTATTGCAATGGTTTTTCATCTTTCAGTATTCAATAGAAGATAGATGTGATTGAGAGTTTGAATCTGTGTACTTGCTGTTCAACTTTCAATAATATGTGTTTGTAAATTAGCATATTTATATATGTTGGTTTGATTCAAGCCTTCGAGTTTTCAGCAACCTAGTGTTTAGATTATTTTTTCTAAGTGCAGAATTACCCGGTTTGAAAATTAACAGCATGTTTCTTAATACAGGAGTCTTTAAGTTCCACAATCAGATCTACTATAATCACATTGAAGAAATACCAATAACAGCCATAATACTAAACCACTAGCCACTGAAACTTAGAACCATATGAGATTTAAGAGACAATACAAAACTGTTGAATTATTGTAACTTTGAAGTGTATTTACTTATCATCCCCGATGTTCCTATCGGGAGAATCATTTGTATTTCATTATACCCCGATGTTCCTATCGGGAGAGTTACTAAGAGTCATGAGGAAAAACCCTCCATTGTAAGTCGGGTCATTACCACCCTAATTAATATAGTATTAAGTTGTTTTTGTCCTCCTAGAGAAGTCGTCCCAGTCAATTTTAGTGGGGCCGACTTGGTGGAGTGAATTGTCAAGTGAATGGAAGAATATAAATAGAAGTGAGGCTCTCCTCATTTATACACACCC
This sequence comes from Pseudotsuga menziesii, assembly GCA_001517045.1. Classification (NCBI taxonomy): domain Eukaryota; kingdom Viridiplantae; phylum Streptophyta; class Pinopsida; order Pinales; family Pinaceae; genus Pseudotsuga; species Pseudotsuga menziesii. The sequence goes on from LPNX010258678.1 coordinate 183,313, forward strand.
ACACTCATTTGTGTAGCGCATAAGAGAGAGAGAGCTAGTTGTAGCTATAAGGAGGAGAAGAATCAGTCTGGGTTTTATCTTTTATCTTTTGATCATCTATATTGAGGAATATTTTGCTGGGTTTTTCCCATTAGGGTTTTCCCAGGGTAAATCTGTGTTGATCTTGTGATACTGTTTCTTTTAGTGATCCTGTCTATATGATTTTGTTATGAAATTGAAATTTAATGATGATAATATAGCTTAGCATATGGAATCTTAATATGGTATCATAGCTAACATAAATAGGACAGCTTTCACAAGGTGAAAAAGCCCTCTCTTTCTCCCCGACAAGAAATTAGGGTTTTGAGAAAATTTTGAGTTTTGAAGTACTGATTGCATGGAAAGTTGTGCCCTCCTAGAGCACATATTATAAGCCTAGGATAGAATTTTTTGGAGGAGCAAATCTCCCGGAAAGTCAAACCCTAGTTTGAGACTGCACCAAAAAACTACAAAAATCCAGTGAACCAGAAAACTGCTAGAAGTTGCAGTGTTGAATCTCTCAAGTCAAATTTGAAAGGTGAAGACTTGGGATCTCCAGAAACCAAGCACACCAGTCAACTTGCCTCAGTCAAGTGCATCTCCTGGTAAGATCAATTTCTCATTTTCCTGGTTTTCAATTTTTTGTAATCTCCTGTCAAGATGGCCCCAAGCACCAAGCTTGAGGACAAGCTAGAAGGCATAGCAAATTACAGAGCATGGAAATACAGAATTGGTCTCATTCTCAAGGAGAATGACCTTGAGAAATATATCAAGGATGAAGTTGTTGAACCTGAAGAGGCTGAAGCTAAGGAGAAGCACAGAAAGGATCTGATTAGGGCACAAAGAATTATTGTTGATTCCATCAAGGATTGCTTGATCTCTCAAGTTTCATCCAAGAAGACTCTGAAAGAAATGTATGATGCCCTAGCAAGAATGTACAAAGGAAGAAACATCAACAGAAAGATGAATCAAATAGATCAATTGAAGAGCACCAAGATGAGTCATGGAGAATCCATGCAGGACTACTTCACAAAGGTCTCCCAGTTCAAGGAACAACTATAAGCCATTGGAGACAAACTTGATGAATATGAATTGGTTATGAATTATCTCAATGGTCTCACTAGACCCTGGGAGTCATTCATCTAGATGATGTGTGCCAGGAATGAAAGCATGAAGTTTGATGTTGTATGGGAAAATTGTATTCAAGAGGAGACTAGAGTGGAAAATAGAGAAGCTCTACTGAAGGAGGATGATCAAGCCCTAGCCACCCATACCAAGAGAAGAAGAAGTCAAACCAACTTCAAGAAGGGAAGCCACAAGGAGTCTTAACCTCCCAAAAGGTTCCAGAGAACAAGAGAAAGTATCCCCAATAAGAACTACTCCATCTTTCAATGTTTTCATTGTGATAAGATATGACACATTGCCAGAAATTTTCCTTTGATGAGACAAGAATACACAAAGAAGAACAACAACAACAAAATACATCATGCACATCGAGATGAATATGAGGATGAAGAAGAATAAGAGGAAGGACCTCGAAGAAATAAAGCAAGAGAAGAACATGTAGAAAAGTATGTACTATTCTTTGCACTCTCTAGGTCTGTAACACCTGGAGAAGACACTTTGCTCATTGATGGTGGTGCTTCAAAGAACATGACGGGACAAAATAAAACCCTGTCAAAACTTGAAGAAAATAACTCTCCTTATAAAGTATCTCTAGGAGATGACTATCAATATCCAATCAAAGGGATCGATGAAGCAAGCTACAAGCTTGATTCAGGAAATCCCCTGAAGATGAAGGAAGTTTTATATGTACCAGGTCTAAAGAAGAATTTACTTTCTATCTAAGCTCTAGATAAGAAAGGATTCAGAGTTGCATTCATAGATGGCCAAGTACTCATGTGGCCCAAAGGAAAGTCAATTGAAGACACAGTTGTCATTGGTCAAGAAGAAGGAGGCCTATATAAACTCAAGGGACATTCGGAAACAATCCTTGTTCATGGGATTAGCAGACTTGAAGATTAAACATGAAGGCATTTGCAAAGGATGTGTGAAAGGGAAGAATATCAAGAATCCATTTCCGAAGAGTGAAACAAAAACTAAAGTTACATTGGAATTGATTCATTCAGATGTGTGTGGTCCAATGTCCTCCACATCTTTGAGTGGTTTTGATTATTATATTACATTTATTGATGACAATTCAAGAAATACATGGATATACTTATTCAAAGCAAAGACCGAGGTGTTTGAGAAATTCAAGGAATTCAAAGTCTTGATAGAGAATACTTCAGACAAAATAATCAAGACACTCCAATCAGACAATGGCGAAGAATATACTTCAAAAGGGTTTGAAGGCTTTTGTAAAGATGCTGGAATCAAGAGGGAACTAACTACTCCCTACAATCCTCAAAAAAATGGTGTTGTGGAAAGAAAGAACAGAACCATCATGGAGGCAGTGAAGACAATGATATATGATCAAGATCTTCCAATGCATCTATGGGAAGAAGCAACAAGAACTGTTGTCTATGTACATAATATAATATCTCACAGTGCTCTTAGATTCAAGACTCCAGAAGAGATGTTCATGGGAAAGAAGCCTGAGGTAAGTCACCTCAAGATATTTGGTTGTCTGGTATATGTTCATATATCGAAAGAGAAAAGAACCAAGTTGGACCCCTTTGGAAATAAGGAGATATTTGTTGGATACTGTGAAGTATCCAAGGCATTCAAAATTTATATTCCTGGATTCCATCACATGGAAATTAGTAGAGATGTAACATTCGATGAAGAAGAAACTCTCAAGAGATCCAGAAAATGTCAACATGAAGAAGCAGCTCTCAAGAGATACCTAAAATGTCAACATGAAGAGGTTTATGAGGAAGATGCACCTCCTAGAAATGTAGAGGCTACATTCCTCCCTGAGGATGAAGCACCTGAAGATCATGATATGACAAAACCACAAGAACCCCCTACGATGGAAATATCATGGAAGAGAAAGCCTGCTTGGGAAAGAGAAATTATATAAGAAGCAGAAAGATATGGAGCTCCTGAAGGCTCCACAAGGATAAGCAAGAAGCCCAAGACATTTTCCAACTATGTAGCTTTGATGTGTGATCTTGTAGATCAAGAAGCTACAAACTATGAAGAAGTTGTACAGAAGAAAGAATGGGTAGAAGCAATGACGGAAGAGTACAAGTTAATAATGAAGAATGATGTTTGGGATATAGTTCCCAAACCAGAAGGAAAGAGTGTAGTATCCTCCAAATGGATCTACAAAATAAAACATGCAGCTGACGGAAGTATAGAGAAGTACAAGGAAATATTTGTGGCTACAGGTTTCTCTCAGAAAGAAGGAATTGATTATGAAAAAAAATTTGCACCAGTAGCACGGTATACTTCGATTAGAGCTATCATGGCACTTGCATCCATGATGAAGTGGGATTTACACAAGATGGATGTGAAGAGAACCTTTCTGAATGGTGTGATTGAAGAAGAAGTATACATAGAACAACCACAAGGATTTGAAGTTGAAGATAGACAGACTTACGTATGCAAGTTGAAGAAGGCCCTGTACAGTCTGAAGCAAGCTCCTAGAGCTTGGTATGGAAGGATAGATAGTTTCCCGACAAGCTTAGACTTTACCAAGAAAAAAGCCGATCCTAACCTTTACTTCAAGGTTATAGAAGATAACCTGTCATACTATTACTGTATGTGGATGATCTATTTCTGACAAGGAATGAGAAACCGATTGTGGAATGCAAGAAGAATATCGTTGAATAATTTGAGATTAAAGACCTTGAGTTAATGCATTATTTCCTAGGTTTGGAGGTATGGAAGAACTCAGAAGGAATATTTCTCAATCAGGGACAGTACGCAGTGGAAATATTGAAAATATTTGATATGTTGGAATGTAAATCCATGGCCACACCCATGGATACCAACCTGAAGTTGTTGGCTGATGAATCATTAGAATTGGTGGATGTGACTCAATACAGACAGATTATTGGGTCATTGATGTATTTGACAGATACCAGAATAGACATTTGTTTTGTTGTGAACACCTTGAGTCAGTATCTAGTTCAACCTAGACATGTTCACCTGATAGCTGCAAAACATGTGATGAGATATATGAAAGGGACTATAGACTTTGGTATATACTATGATGGAAACCATGATTACAGATTGTATGGCTATACATATGCATATTGGGCTGGAAGTGTCTCAGACAAAAGAAGCACATCAGGTGGATTTTATAGTCTGGGGTCTGCTATGATTTCATGGTTTAGCAGGAAACAGTCCAGTGTTGCTCTTAGCACGGTTGAAGCAGAATTTATAACAGCTTTATCTGTTAGTTGTGAATCCATATGGATTTGGAAGTCGATGTCAGTTTTATTGAACTTGGAGTTGGATACCACCGTGATTCTATGTGATAAACATAGCTTTATAAAGATGTATGAGAACCCAGTGTTCCACAATAGGTCGAAGCACATATAAATCTGGTATTTCTACATTCAAGATATGATGTAGAAGGGATCCATAAAGCTCCAGTATGTGAGTACCAATGAATGATGTGTTGACAAAGCCTCTGCCTCAAGTAAAGTTCGAATACTTTTGAGACAAGATTGGTGTTGTTCAGAAAGACCTTCCCTAAAAGGGGGAGCAGTGATGTTGCAGTGGGAGTGTATCATCCCTGGACATTTTTCCTAAAGTGATCCATAGACTTATGTCTCCGAGAAATAAGAAGGATTGTATCATCCCTGAACATTTGTTCTAAAGTGATCCAGTGACTTCGGTCCTCGAGAATGTTGTGGGATTGCATCATCCCTGAACTTTTGTTCAAAATGGATCCGATGGCTTTGGTGGGGTTGTATCATCCCTCGAGAATGTGGTGGGGTTGTATCATCCTTGTACATTTGTCCTAAATTGTATTCGGTGGCTTCGGTCCTCGAGAATGTGGTGGGGTTGTATCATCCCTGGACATTTGTCCTAAACTATATCTGGTGGCTTCGATCCTCGAGAATGTGGTGGGGTTGTATCATCCCTGGACATTTGTCCTAAACTGTATCTGGTGGCTTCGGTCCTAGAGAATGTGGTGGGGTTGTATCATCCCTAGACATTTGTTCTAAACTGTATCAGGTGGCTTCGGTCCTCGAGAATGTGGTAGGATTGCATCATCCTTGGACTTAGTCCTAAAATGATAGGGAGTGATTATCCTGTAATTGTATCCGGTGACTTCGGTTGTCGAGAATGTGGTAGGATTGTATCATCCCTGGAATTAAGTCCAAAAGTGATTCAAAGACATTCATCTTCGTATTGTGGATTGCAGGTTGTTGATGACGATGATTATTCTACTGATCGAAATATTAGGGTATGATTATGATGATGTTACTGATCAAAAGATCAGAGTGTGATGATGATGTTTCTCAGAGAATTGTTGCTGATGATGATCGAAAGGTCAAAGTATTATTGATGATGATGCTGCTGATTAATGAAGACCAAAGTGTTGATGATGATGTTGTCGATCAAAATGTTGCTACTGCTGAAATTGAAGATGAATACTATATGTCAAATATGTTGAAAAATATTCCTATGATTTATAGATGTATCACCCTAATGATGTTGAAGATAATCTCTCTCCTTCTCCTGATGATGTTGTTATAGAATACCCTTCTCGTTAAGGGGGAGTGTTGAATTATTGTAACTTTGAAGTGTATTTACTTATTATCCCCGATGTTCATATTGGGAGAATCATTTGTATTTCATTATACCCCGATGTTCTTATCGAGAGAATTACTAAGAGTCATGAGGAAAAACCCTTCGTTGTAAGTCGAGTCATTAGCACCCTAATTAATATAATATTAAGTTGTTTGTGTCCTCTTAGAGAAGTCGACCCAGTCAATTTTAGTGGGACCGACTTGGTGGAGTGAATTGTCAAGTGAATGGAAGAATATAAATAGAAGTGAGGCTCTCCTCATTTCTACACACTTACACTCACTTGTGTAGCGCATAAGAGAGAGAGAGAGAGAGATAGTTGTAGCTGCAAGGAGGAGAAGAATTAGTCTGGGGTTTTATCTTTTATCTTTTGATCATCTATATTGAGGAAGCTTTTGCTGGGTTTTTCCTATTAGGGTTTTCCGAGGGTAAATCTGTGTTGATCTTGTGATACTGTTTCTTTTAGTGATCCTGTCTATATGCTTTTGTTATGAAATTGAAATTGAATGCTGATAATATAGCTTAGTATATGGAATCTTAACAAAAACATCCATTAATTTTGGCAATAATAGTTCATTAGTTGAACAATTATTGAATGAAAAAAGGAGGGTCATAAATTGGAAAGGGAATATATAAGATTAAAGAGAAAAAATAAAAGGTGAAAAGAAGATATGCAGAAAGTCAACAAATCCTATAATACAGATGAAAGACAGAGTTACATGCTTTCTGGCTACTTCTATTCTCCCTCTTTTTCTCCTCTAATTAATCTTAGATTCTTATCTGAAGTTGAACAACCAAAAAGGAGGTACAATGGAAATCAAGGAATTTACACTGTTAAAAGAGAGAAAACATGCAAGATATAGAAAATAAATATGGATCATCAGAGCGGGAAAAAGCTAATGCTAGCAGAAGCCTCCTAATAACTCTTAACTTGTTCTCATCCCAAAATGAAAAGAAATAAAGTGTCCATTTTAGTTATCTCAAAAGTAAGCAACATGTGCCTTAGAGACCATAGATGATGGAGCTTCATCATGTTTACATTAACTTGATACTGCAGTGGCGTTGACCTTCTAGTTCCATATAATTCCATGTATCTAAGGGGATGTCGTTTAGAGAGGCATTCTTGAAATCAAAAGGGTGGGAATACATTTCACTTGAAATCTTAGAAGTTGGAATCCAAAGAAGGATAAGAACATTGGAAAGTGTAGGTGAATGCAATATAAGGAAGGATAAGTCCAAGAGCATGTGTGGCTTAATCAAGTAAGTACTTCCCTGTGACTAAAACTTGCACTTGGGTATGAGATATACTATAGAATATGTGCAGGGTTTGTTTTCTCTCTTATCACCTCTCTCTCAATAATTACAATCGATTGAAGACAACTAACACAAGTATTTTGGGTGAAGGATATTCCTATATTTCAGATTGTTGGGTTATGTCAAACATATCAAAGATCATTCTATGCTATTTTTCAATAAGCTACCTAGGTGACACTATGGCTTATCTACGAACACCGAGACTATACACTCACTTAGCTCAGTATATCAGATCCAAATATCATTTAACATGCAGACTGCTCTCATAAATTGTTAACACTTGACTACTCAAGTCTCAAGATAAATGGCCATAAATGATAATGCATGCAATGCTTGATTAGTTCTTCTGTGCAAAACCAATAACGTTATCTTAATTCTAGTCACCACAAGGAATCTTCTTGCTACAAGAAAACAAATTGGGGCTGGGGCTGGAATTGAGGATTGACTCTTCAGTTCTACCCTATGAAGAAACACTAGACAAGTTACCTAGAAAGTTCTCTCAAAACCTAATTACATTTTCCCTGGCTTCACACCCAGCCTTACTCCCTGGACACCGACGCCAAATAAACACAGAGTTATGTTTCAGCACTGAGCTTCCCCAGATCAATTTTTTTTCAAGATCTTATTGTTGCAAAAACAAGGATATTAGTTTTCTATAATGATATGCTACAAAAAGTACACCCAAACAGGGAATAGTAAATACAAAAGAATCAAAATTTGGCCACAAAGTTTGACTCCATGAATTGGATGCTCTTCTTTCATGGAGCTTGATACCACTGATTGCAAAAGAAAAAGTACATAATGTAAATATTAGAAAAAATGACATGAAACAATTTTGCTGGCAGATTCTGAGTAGTTGAAAATACATTGCACCTCCCCCAAAATTTGCAACAAAATCCTAGAAAGTATAGTGTCACAAATTCAAGGAAATACAAAATAATAGCAATGATGTTAGGATATAGTTCTACATAGGAAACAACAGAGGTCAATTTTTCCTCTAAATTTAATAGGTGCCAAATTACAATTTCCATATAACGAAACACATTTGGGATACTGCTAAAGTACAGAGGGCACATAGATTTCCATAAGGGTACAGGTATCCTCGTTGAAGATCTTGATGGTTGATGCAAATGGGTATTAGTTTTCAGACAATTAAAGTCAACCCACAACATCAAATTCCTCCTCCTTCAAGTGGGCATAGAATTTAATGGGACGTCCACCTACCTCCACATTGAACTGGACTTTGTATGGAAAATTTGTAGAAATGCGTTTACCTTTCCATAGACCTACATAGTCATTGATTACGCCCTCCATGTCCCCAATATCGAACTCTAGCGTTTTGGGTACATGATAGACCTTCAAGGGTCCTCTCACTTTGAGTCTGTCGCCAACTTTATCCTTGAGTTGTATGTCTTCAATGGATTGGCCTGTCTCCTCTAAGGCCACTTTGCAGATAACCATGGCTCTTCCTCTTCTTCTTCCTGTTATTGATTTGTTCTATTGGCTGAAAACGGAAGCGATGGAGATGGGCAGATGGTAGATTTGTCCCCTCCTTTTGGGATTTTCTTGGTGGGAAAAACCAATGAAACAAATGATGATTTGCAAGTTGAAACCAGTGGATTTGGAGCACAAATAAATGCCATTTTTAATTAAGATACAAATTCATATTTTCAAGTTAAACTCACACCTGGGAATTAGCATTCAAGTATGGTATCCATCGATGATGCCTAGTCTTGCCCAGATTTGAAAATGATGAGTATTGCTGTAGCATCTCTTCAAACATTTCAGATTTGATGAAGCTGATGTGTTTCATGTTAGAATAATCAACCCATAGTTACCTACATTTGACATTAATTAATCATTTTTGTCTTATTACCTGGATTCCTGGATTCCATTCTATGCTAGTTGCCTTCTACATGTCCTAGAAGTAAACACATGATAAAAATGAGTCATGGAGCGCTTGGGAAACATCCTAGAAACAAATTTTAGCAAGTCTTGTTTTTTCCTGATTCCCTAAAGCGCATATCTATTTTTTTCTGAAAAGATGCCTTGCTTTACAGCTGATTTAAGGCAAAAGGAAAAGCTAGTCTAGGTGTAACTGCCTTGTTTTTTGCCAACATCATCCTCCCTCTTTTTCTCCAATTAAAAGCATGTATCAGTTTTCTTTCCATCCCTCTTTAGCTTTCCCACTTGACTTAGAAAATTCGTGATCATCTTCATAGATTTGGAAACTGCTTTATGCACCTATGGGGGATTTGACTAGATTTGGTAAGCGTGTTTTTTGATTATTTCGAATGGCATCCTTATGCATTCAAACCTCACATGTAATTATTTATTTGAGCATCCTATTACTTCACAAGGTTGGCTATTGTACATTTACTGAATACAGATTAGTGTTATGCTCCAATTTCAGTCTCCTTTGGTGTGAATTTTGCATGTTTGATAAGCAATTTTGTGAGTGTTATTGTTCTATCTCTTGGGTCCAATTTCTACATGGTATCAGAGCCTTTGCAGATCGATTTCTCTCCTTCCATATTTCTATTGCAGGTTCGACATCTTGAATGGGAGCGCATTCTGCTGACTGGAGGGCACAGTTACTAAGCTATGGACCAATCTCAGAAGATCATCTTTACTCCATTCAATTTATTTGAGTGGAAATATGAGATGCATATATTTTTGAGAGAGAAAGGTCTCTACAGGGTGACCATGGCAACTGAGGTAGAGCCCAATGCAACCGCATAGAAAATTAAATGGCACAACAAGAGGGATGATGCCTATGGTCTTTTGTGTCTGAGCATTTCAAGAGACCTCCTCATCCATCTTGATGGATTGACATCACCTAATGAAGTGTGGGAGAATATTGAAGAGATTTTTGGAAATACAAATGAGAGGAGAGGACATAAAATCGAGAATGCACTGATCTCCTTGATTCCCAGTAGGTTCGAATCATTGCAACTCTACTTTTCCAAGTTTAAGGCCCTTGTTTTGCAGCTAAAACAATGTGGGATGAAAAGAAGGAAGAGAAACTAGTCTTGGCCATACTCTCTAATCTTGGTCCTGACTATTTAGTGTTTGTTTCGACCTTCCATGCAACCAAGTTGACAGCACGAGCTTGGAAGATTCCTAAGCTTGCATAGTTCATGGAATCCCTCACACAGGAGCAAGATAAGTTGGTGATGATGGGCACCATATATTAATTTGTCACAGTGGTCTAGGAATTGAAAACACAGTCTCACAAAGAATACAGACAAATATGCATAAAATTGGCAAAATGGTGCTGCAATTGAAGTAGCAGCTCTGTATAATCAATGAATAATGAATAATAATACAATACAATGATCATGCAAGATGCATGAATGCCAAGACAATTTGAATTCCCAAGGAGGCCATTCGAATTGAATGAATGGGAGTAGCTTAATTGATTGTAAGCCACAGTAAACACACTAGTTAACCAACTGATCAAGTGCCGATTGACTCAACTGAGTCCTAACTAAAGTCAGAGTGCAATGAATGACTGAGTCTAACTGAAATTAGCTCAGACACATGTCACTACATGCCAACCAATAAGTGGTAGCGCATCATTAACTTAAATGAACCCCGATGAGGTTAACCGAAGTAAAATTGGCCATCTGAGGTGGTTGGAGGCGCCCCTGTTGACTCCAGTTCATTAAATATTAATAAAATAATCAATATAATGAATGGAGGTGCCTTCACCACTTAGCTTAACTGATTGTAACCATCAGTTAGCAATTAGGTGAATTTATGACACTCAGATCACTCCCAGAGTGCTCTAGTTAGCCTCCCCAAATGAAGGAGAAGGCTTAGTTGGCCTCCTCGACTGAAGGAGAAGTTGTGGGTGTGCTCATACTGATGTCATATAGTGCTCCTCTTATGTCAATTAAGTCAATAAAACTTAGGATAGTGGTTTAACAAGGCCAAATTGGCCAAATTAAGTGTGCATGGTGGGTAAATGTCTCCAACACCCCCCCTTAAGCTATACTCAGGATAAGTAGAAACATAAAGTGCATGAAATGATAGGGCCCCAACAACTAAGGCCATAGGTCACCCTGTACAATAAAGTAACTGCTTAATATAACCAAGGAAACGGGAAAAATCTCATGGGAAAAATACCCCCCCTCAAACTAAGCAGTAAATCAAGAAATTTTTGGTTCTTCTATGCAGCAGCATTCTGAGACTGTGCATGTGAACCTCTGAATCCAAACTAAATGAATATGTCTGGAGGAATCTTCCTCTTTGGAAGAATATGAATGTGCTCAAATGAATTAGGAACATAGACAGTTGCAGGATGAAAATTGGACCCATGTAGAGCAACTGAAATCAACTAATAAGAGAGAAAAAGTGCGAACCATGTTTGGAACACTCAAGAAACTGATATGTTTCAGCCTTTAGCAGCAAACCATGAGTGGTAAAATCAGCCCCAACTCTTAGGAGCAAGTGTCCAAGTAGATGCAGAATGTCTTCCTCTTTACTAGTTCTGTGAGGAGATGAGCATGTGACAAAAGGTAGAGAAGCCTTGGGACTGTGGAGAGCGAATGCTTGAGCTCCATAATCTGATATAGATTTAGAAATATCTAATGATTCACAAAATAAAATATCAGAAACCTCATAAGAGGAAACTAACACCAATCCCCAGCAGCAAATTTGAAGAAGAATTGCGATACTTGATTTTTCACACCGAAATTGGTGAGAGAAGCTTCAAGCAGTACTGAAAGCTCTTGGATTTTAAAATTTGAACCAAATAATATCAGATCATAAATTAAATCAGATCCAAATAGGTTCACAACAGATCCAAAAATGTGAAATGAAATCAAATCCCCAGCATCAGTTTTGTAGGAGACTTGTGGTACTTGTTTCTTCACACCGTTGATGAGAACAGCTACAAGCAGTACTGAAGGTTTATGAACATGAAATTTTTAACCAAAAAATATCAGATCAGATCCAAATAATATCATATAAGATCTAATAAGGTTCATATCAGATCCAAAGAAATGGTCAACCGAGACAGTGGATGCACAACTTTCTTCTTCTTCAAAATTCTGAATTTTGGTGCATGCAATCCTACAGGATTTTGCTGGAAGATCTAGATCATGGGGAGAGAATGTGTCACTCTTATAATATGATATTTCTTTCAAAATATCCAAGGTTTTACATATTTTCACACCAGCAGCAACATTAGAGGAAGAAAAATAAAATTTCTCTTCACTTTTGGAAGCAATTACTGGCAAATTTTGCACATAATTCAAAGGAAAATCACTGATGAATGTTTGCATGGAAGTGCAACAGTGTTTTTCTTCAATATCAGAGATTTGAATGTATTCTTCTATTTCAGCCATATGAGGAGATGAGATATCATAGATCTCACAAACTTCCGGAGCATCAGGAGAAGGAGTCACTGCAAGGAGACTTTCTTCAATTCAAATTGACTGTGTAGAAGATTCTGTTTCTTCTTCATCTTGAACAACTTCATCAGAGAGAGTACAGGCCAAGACTTTTGAGTAAATAACTCTTTTGGTGCTGTACATGATCTCTAAAGTTCTATTATGATCCTCATTGTGCTTGCCAAAGGTTCTGTCCAATTTTGTCCAGAGATCCTTTGGGTATTCAACAGAACCAATAAGGTAGCGCAAGCTAGGAGAAAGGGCCAGACATATTGCTCCAAAAGCTCTATCATCGCCATTTAGTTAGACATTATCATTCTCATAAGATTCTTTTCCAAGTCCAATAGACACCTCATAGAGACCTCGTCTCTTCAGAGATGCAATCATCTTCAACATCCATTTCGAATAGCTTGTGAATGGGGTGAGAAGAGGGACTGATGAGTCCATTCAAAGTTGTACCTGTTAAAACCTACAAATCACAACAAAAAAGGCACCGTAAGTTCAGATAGCCTACACATTTTAGGCTTTCATCACACCCAGCATAATTGATCAAGCAAGCTTGATCAACAATTTCTTTACTTGGGGTATTAAGTGGTAAGCCTTGGCTTCTGGTGCAGTGTTGAAATTTTGAGCTTTTGCTCAATTTTTCATGCAAGATTTGTCAAAAACCATGTTTTTGAGAGATCTAAGAATCGTCCCACCGTGAGATCTGATACCATATTAATTTTTGACAGTGGTCTAGGAACTGAAAACACAGTCTCACAAAGAATACAGACAAATATGCATAAAATTGGTAAAATGTTGCTGCAATTGGAGTAGCAGCTCTGTATAATCAATGAATAGTGAATAATGATACAATACAATGATCATGCAAGACGCATGAATTCCAAGACAATTTGAATTCCCAAGGAGGCCATTCGAATTGAATGAATGGGTGTAGATTAATTGACTGTAAGCCACAGTAAACACACTAGTTAACTAACTGATCAAGTGCTGATTGACTCCACTGAGTCCTAACTGAAGTCGGAGTGCAATGAATGATTGATTCTAATTGAAAGTAGCTTAGACACATGTCACTGCATGCCAACCAACAAGTGGTAGCGCATCATTAACTCCAATTAACCCCGATGAGGTTAACTGAAGTCAAACTGGCCATCAAAGGTGGTTGGAGGCGCCCCTGTTGAGTCCAGTTCATTAAATATTAATAAAATAATCAATATAATGAATGGAGGTGCCTTCACCACTTAGCTTAACTCATTTTAACCATTAGTTAGCAATTAGGTGCATTTATGACACTCAAATCACGCTCGGAGTGCTCTAGTTAGCCTCCCCAAATGAAGGAGAAGGCCTAGTTGGCCTCCTTGACTGAAGGTAGGTGTGGGTGTGCTCATGATGATGTCATACAGTGCTGCTCTGATGTCAATTAAGTCAATAAAACTTAGGATAGTGGTTTAACAAGGCCAAATTGGCCAAATTAAGTGTGCGTGGTGGGTAAATGTCTCCAACGCCATCAAACCTTCCAAATACCAAGCTTTGGTTGCTGGAGATTCAAGGGTGGATTCAAAAAGAAAGAAAAAATCTAAAAAGCCACCTGAGCAAAAGAGAGACAAGAAGAAGTCTCTAGAGGAGCCCCAAGGCTCCAAGAAGAACTCCTAGAAGAACAAGAATAAAAGAGAAATGAGCAAGTGCGCATACTGCAGTAAGGGCTATCATCCTAAGAGCTCTTGTATGAAGAAGCAAATTGACATGTTGACCCAACTCCTGGAGAAGAATAACATCTCCCTTCCTGATTGATCAAAGAAGAAGGAAGGAGGATCAAATTCAGAAGACAGAGAGAGGGTACATGCCTTAGTTGCTGGAACATCAATCTCACCTAGCTTCATCATAGGTTCTGGAGCTTCTAGACATATGGTTTCGACAAAGGAGTTATTCTCCTCTCTTGAAATGTCGAAATTTCCACCAATAGTTTTGGGAGACGACTCTCTCACTGACAGTTTGGGGAAGGGTAGGATTGATCTTGACCATGGTAATTTCAATAATGTGTTATATGTTCCAGGTATTACCTCTAATCTCTTGTCAGTGTATCAGATGACTGATATCGGGTCTCCAAATAAGGTCATCTTCTCCCCTGATGATGTTGAAATCACTGAGATTTCGAATGGTAAAGTCATAGCAAAAGGTGTTGTTGATCACACTTCGAAGTTATACAAGTTTTCCCATTTTCTACCCTACTCAAACCCCTATGCTCTTCTGATTCATGCTAATGAAGCAAGCAAGCTTTGGCATGAAATATTTGGCCATCTTAGCTGCAAGTATCTTTCTGATTTGAGTGAAAAAGATATGGTCATAGGGTTACCGAAGATCAAGTTTTCTAAGGGAGTCTGTCAAGGTTGTATCCTAGGAAAACACCCAGAGCACAAGTATGAGAGAGTTACTCATGAGAGAACCTCTACACCTCTTGAGTTGATCCACAGTTAAATTACTGGTCCATTCCCTCATATGTCCATGAGTTAATCCAAATATGCACTCACCTTCATAGATGACTTTTCCAGGTATTGTTGGGTTCACTTCCTAAAGCACAAGTCTGAAGTTTTTGACCTCTTCAAAGTCTTTAGAGCCTTGGTTGAAAACTAGTCTAGGAAGAAAATCAAGATCCTCATATCTGACAATGGTGGTGAGTATGTCAATTATGAGTTCATTCAGTATTGCAAAGATGCAGGTATCCAGATGCAACATTCGATCCCTTACACACCACAACAAAATGGTGTTGCTGAGAGAAAGAACAGATCACTGAAAGAGATGGCAACCTGCATGATGAAGGCTAAGACTTTGCCACCAAATTTTTGGGCCGAGGCTATAAACTGTGCATCCTGCATCCATAACAAGGTGCCTCATAAGAAGCTTGATGGTATTACTCCTTTCAAAGCTTAGAGTGGGCACAAGCCAGATGTGACCCATTTCAAGATTTTTGGCTCAAAGGCTTGGGCTAGAATTCCAACTGAAAAGAGGAAGGCTTTGCAACTCCAAAGCCAAGAGTGCCTATTTGTTGGGTATTCTAAATATTCAAAAGGGTACAAGATGATCAACTTGAGAACTAACAAATATTTCATTGAAAGAAGTGTTCAGTTTGAAAAAGATCCTTTAGCAGCAATTGAAGTTGGAGAGTCCTCTTCATCACCAGAACCATTGATTGTAAGCGAAGAGACTAATGAGTTTTCTGATTTTGATATGTCTAATATTGATTATTTGATTACAGATCCTAACAGTCCTACAAGAACAAAATGGGCAGCAAATACCATTCATGCAGCTGGGGAACTAGATGGAAATCCTAATGACACTAGGAGGACTAAATCTCAATTTGAGAGTGCCCTTTGTATGAAAGATCCTCTATTTGCTAAGAAGTGTTATCTGATGGTTGAATCAGATCCACAGACATATGAAGATGCAACACATGATCCAAGATGGAAAACATCCATGAAAGAAGAATTCATCTCGCTCTAGAAGAACAACACTTGGGAATTGGTTGATCTTCCACCAGGGATGAAGTTAGTTCAATGTAAGTGGGTCTTCAAGACTAAGTTTGCGGCTGATGGTTCACCTTTGAAATATAAGGCAAGATTGGTAGCCAAGGGCTACTCAGAAGTACATGTTATTGACTACAATGAAACCTTTCCACCAGTGGCAAAGATGGACTCCATAAGGCTAGCTCTAGCCATTGCAACTTCAAAGCAGTCAGAAGTACATCACATGGATGTGAAGTGTGCTTTCCTAAATGGAGATCTCACTTAAGATATTTACATGAAGAAACCTAAAGGGTTTGTTTCTAATCCATATTTAGTATGCAGGTTAAAGAAATCATTGTATGGGCTCAAGCAAGCCCCCAGGGCTTGGTATGCCAAGATTGATGGATTTTTGCTGTCACTGAGTTTTGTTCGATGCAAGTTTGATCCTAATGTCTATTTGAAGCTGATTCATGGTTCTTTGATGATTATTGTTTTGTATGTGGATGACCTACTGATTACAAGAAGTTCAAAGAAAGAGATTGCCTTCTTGAAGGATGCAATGAACCATGCATTTTCTATGACAGATTTAGGATTGTTGAGCCAATTCTTGGGTCTCAAAATTGCTTAATCCCAACATGGAATAAAAGTACATCAGTCCAAGCATGCTTTATATTTTCTCATCAAGTTCAACATGAAAGATTGCAAGCCAATCAAGACTCCATTCCTTTCAGGAGTTAAGCTTGAAGAAGCAGGTTCTTCTCCTATGGTAAATAATACACTGTATAGGTAGTTGATTGGGTATTTGCTTTATCTTACACACACACGACCTGATTTTTCTTATGCAGTTAGTGTGGATTCGAGATAAATGGATCAACCTCATGAGATCCACTAGAGAGAAGCCAATAGGATCCTAAAATTTGTTCAAGGAACAAGAACCCATGGGATCTTCTACAACGCAAAATATGATCTTGATTTGATTGGGTTTACTGATAGTGATTGGGCAGGTGACAACATAGATCGAAAGTCTACATCAGGATATGTGTTCATGCTTGCAGAAGGGACAATCAAATGGTCAAGCAAGAAGCAGAGTGCCATAGCACTCTCATCTACAGAAGCAGAGTATAAAGGAGTTGTAAATGCAACAACTCAATGTTTGTGGTTGCATCGGATACTTGGAGAATGTGGCTTTGAATCAGAGTTTTCAACTATTATCTACTGTGATAATTAGAATACCATTCAAATCTACAATGATCCAGTTCAGAGACAGCGAACCAAGCACATTGAGATCCATATGCACTACATCAAACATCTTGTGCATGATGGTACCATTGTTCTACTCTTCTGTGCATCTTCAGAACAAGTAGCAGACATCTTCACTAAAGTTTTTTGTGAGAAGACCTTCAGCAATCTCAAATCACTGCTGGGGATTGTTGATCATGCTTTGAAGCATGAATGATGACAAGATTTCTAAATTTTGTTTCATGTCCATGTTTAAGGGAGGATTTTTCCCACTGGGTTTTTTCCTCTTTCCTTGGTTGTATGGACAAGCAGTATGTAAAGGGTGACTAAGCCTTGTTTCTAGGCCCTATATTTTTCTGATATTTACTCATAAAGTCAGGATTATGGGGAGTTTTTAGAATAATAAACCCATAGTTACCTACATTTGACATTAATTAATCATTTTTGTCTTATTACCTAGATTCCTAAATTCCATTCTATGCTAGTTGCCTTCTACATGTCCTAGAAGTCAACACATGCTAAAACTGAGTCATGGAGCACTTGGGAAACATCCTGGAAACCAATTTTAGCAAGTCTTCTTTGTTCCTGATTCCCTAAAGCACATATCTATTTTTTCTGAAAAACTGCCTTGCTTTATAGCTGATTTAAGACAAAAGGAAAAGCTAGTCTAGGTGTAACTACCTTGTTTTTTCCCACACCATACTCCCTCTTTTTCTCCAATTAAAAGCATGTATGTGTTGTATTTCCATCCCTCTTTATCTTTCCCACTTGATTTAGCAAATTCGTGAGCATATTCATAGATTTGGAAACTACTTTATGCACCTATGGGGGATTTGACTAGATTTGGTAAGCTTGCTTTTTGACTATTTCGAATGGAATCCTTATGCATTCGAACCTCTCATGTAATTATTTAGTTGAGCAGCCTATTAATTCACAAGGTTGGCTATTGTACACTTACTGAATACAAATTAGTGTTATGCTCCAATTTCAGTCTCCGTTGGTGTGAATTTTGCATGTTTGATTAGCAATTTTGTGAGTGTTGTTATTCTATATCTTGGGTTCAATTTCCACATTTCACACCTAGTGACTATGTGGACCTCCTATATTGCACCCATATACAAGATAGAAGTCCCAACTCCTTAAAAATAGCCTCTACACAGTCCAACGCCCCCGTTTTTTTTGAATATTCAGCTCCATCAAGGAAGAAAGTAGACTCTCAAGGCAACAAGTAGCTCTCTGGTGGTATAACTCATCCCCACACTAGAATTGACCTCACCAGCAGTTAATACAATTCCGAGAGAAGAAACTCAGACTCCTAAGGATGAACTCGCCCTTCAATAGATGTCCACGCTGCTTTTACACTACCCAGAATTCCAAGGAATGGTACTCTATATTCTTAGAGAAGAATGTGCCCTTCTACAATGGTTCCAGCAGACAAATCAAATCACAACTTTTTTCTTCTTCAACCAACTGCCGAAAATGTGCCAAAAACTCTAATGAACCTCCACAAAGATTTACCCACAGTTGGAAATTACTTCGTCAATGAATGCAGATGATAAATTTCAATGATTTTTACTCCCTATAGTTGGCTGGGACCGAAACTATTCTCAACAAGGGTTTCAATCCAAAAACCCCAAAGCCACGAGCTCTCCAAAATCAATTTTGTTAAATATATTTTGTGAAATATTTTTCTAATTATCCTATAAATTTTTTTGTGACTCTTCAACTTATTGCGACCACTGATCAAATTTGAAGGGTGGGTATTTCAAATGGAAGGGAATTTATTCTTGGAGCCCTTCTAAGATGAAGGGTAATATAAGTAATTATACTTTAATTGACAAATATAAATTAACTAAACCTTTCATTAAAAAATGCAGAAAATAAAAAAAATTCTTTCAATTTCTTACAATTGTTAATAATTGAGCATCTCTTGATATTTACATGAAAAAATGATATATTTTCAATAAAACTTATTTTGAACTCATTAAGTTGTCATATGTGTCTCATTAATTTTTATAGTTCAGTAACATAACAACTATTCTATTGTTTTTTTTTTAAGTTGGAGCACACTTCATTATACAAAAAAACTACTTAGACTATGTCCTAACCATATTGGGGCATCCAAGTGCAATCCAAGCTTGAGAGATCTAAGAATTATAAGGAATGGGCACCTAAGGGAAAATAATATACAACTTAGAAAACATTAAAAAAAAATTCTACATACCAAGCAAGTTAGCAAAGCTAGCATAACCAGGGTGAGGGCATTAAATTTTTTGTTCAACACTTGTTGTGAAAGCATACATGTATGGGATGGAGGGGAAATGGAATCAATCCTAAGTAAATTGAATCCTTGCAACTCACTGCATGTCTGAGTCTCGACAATCCGCCTTTTAAATTGAACAAAAATACCAAATGAAGTTTATTAATGGCTAGATTTGAGAAAGTTCTAAGTGTGAGTAATTAAGGGCTCGGGGATCTAAAATTTGTTGTGTTTTGTACCAGTCCACGATTCAGTGAATCAATAGTCACATGCAGTAATTTAAATTATTTAATGAAAACATCTAATGCGTATGTCGAAACCATTTTCCATGCCAATGTGGGCCATTACCCTCTTTATTGTGTTACCAAAAGGCATGATAATGAGGAAGAAGACCTAAAATTAAGGACTTCACCTTCAAAGAATGCCTTGCAATCACATTGGTAAGGAGTGATAAGAAGATCACAACAATCCAACTTGTCAAATGTTAGTTGATAGTGTTAATTAAAGAGTTCTATGGTAAATTTAATATAAGACTTATGCTCGTTTCTTACTCTTTGCGTCTTGACACATTTAAAATTGAGCCATATGATGACGATGATGATGATGATGACGACGATGATGATGATGATGACGATGATGATGATGATGATGATGTCGATGATGATGAGGATGATGATGATGATGGTGATGATGATGATGATGATGCTAATGATGATGACGATGAGGATGATGATGATGACGATGGCAATGAGGATGATGGTGATGATGATGGACACGATGATGATGATGATGATGATGATGATGAGGATGATGATGATGATGAAGAGATGGTCACATACAAATATAGGAACTTCAATGAATTCACCTTAATCATGATGATGATGATGATGGCGATGATGATGATGATGTTGATGTTGTTGATGATGATGGTGATAATGATGATGATGCTAATTATGATGATGAGGAGGAGGATGATGATGATGTTGAGGATGATGGTGATGATGGTCACAGGTCAATGGTGATGACGATGATACTAATAATGATGATTATGATGGTGATGATGATGATGATGATGCTAATGATGATGACGATGATGAGGATGATGGTGATGATGATGGACACGATCATGATGATGACGATAATAATGGTGATGATGATGATGATGCTAATGATGATGACGATGAGGATGATGGTGATGTTGAGGATGATGGTGATGATGAAGGATAATCATCTAAATTTTATAAGAGTTCCATATAGTTGACAAGTTCCACTTCACTTCAGCTCCAAATTTGTATTGTACTATAAGAGTTCCATGTAGTTTAATATTCATCTAAAGTTTATAAGAGTTCCATAATATAGTTTACAAGGATATTCATCTAAAGTTTACAAGAGTTCCACTTCACCTCCACATTTGTATTGTATAAGAGTTCCATGTAAAGCGAGTTTATAAGAGTTCCATATAGTTGACAAGTTAGGAGGGGTGTTACCTCTTATTCCCCAAAGGTTCACATTTTTTTCTTCCTCAAAACTTTTACAGTTGTGTATTGTTGTATCCAACTTATGTGCATGGTCCTTTTGCCTCACATAGATACAATGAAAATGTAGTTCCCCATGACCTAATTTGGTCTTAGAAAGTACTAATGAGTCCCAATGTTAAAACAATGGTGTGCATTCATGTAGAACCGCCCATTCGGACTCACCCAATGTATAAGACTTTCCCCATACCAATGTTGCATAGTATCTTGACCAATCTTTTGTCAAAACTCTCATTTCCCAGGGAACCCTTCATAAATAAGGTACAATTACAACAATATAGAAATCCTACCCAAGCTACAATTTCAGTAATGGTCTTCCTCGAGTAGTGCTACTGATGAAGAAAGAGATCATAAGATTTCCTAATTACTGGTTTTGGGTATAAATAACAACACCAAGACCAGATATGGAGATGTGGTCCAATGTATCCTCTACAGGTGCAAGATGTAGTGCTAGCTAAGAGGAATTGAAGATATTTCCAAAGTCATATTGTTCAACAACATACCTCATGGTGGATCAATTAATGGTGTCTGATATGGAAGAGTGGTCCAAGGTATTTTCTACAAGTTCAAGTGGATGGTGCCAAACGGTACGTTGGTGGAATGGTTAGGCATTAGAAGGAATTTGAAGACATCTTGATTGGTGGCACAATTAATTGTATTTGATTTGTAAGTGCGGTAAAAAATTATCTTGTCAATGGCATCAAATCACATCACCGCAATTGCATCAAATTATGCCATGCCTATATGATGTTATTCATGTCAGTGGACACCATTCTTTCTTTTCCAAGAACTTATTGTTGAGATCTTAACAATTTTCGTACAAAACATCCTTGTATTCCAACAACCCATTATTGAGTTCTAAAAATTAGTTTGTAGAAAACTTTGTTTTCCTTTGAGGTCCATGTGTGCTTCCGCTAATGAACCACTAAAAAAAACTTTGTTTTCTTTTGATGTTAATGTGGGATTACACTAATGAACCACTAGTAACTACTCCATATGTTATAATACTAACACTCGAATACCTAAGTAGACATTGTCATCTTCCCCACCCAACCATATTGTAACATACAAGTTGACATTGTCCAATTCCCTACCCAACCATATTGTATAATGCATGTCTAATGATCATACTTATAAGAGCATTTGTATCTCAACAACATGTTGGACATAATCCATTAAGCACTTTATTACAAAGAGGTCCCATGTAATGATCCACAATAATGTGTAGAATATGCCATAAGTAGGTTTTCATGACTTCATGTATGGGTTGTATATGAATATTTTTTTCTATATCCGAAGTGTATATGGCTATAAATGATTGTTTAATTGGTTATAAATACTATATGTATTTATTGTAAATAATTGATTATTTAATAAAAATGATTTTTTAATAATATAAAAACTAATTATAATTATTTTTAAAAATATATAATTAAATATTTTACTAACCATTTTAAATACGTAGAAATAAACATAATTTCAAACGTAAAAAAATTAAAACAATAAAGTTCCATTTTAATAAAAATTAAAAAATTATAATTTTAAATTATAAAGATTATTGATAATTTATCATTTATATTTAAAATTATAAAAATAATTTGAAATTCATATTATAAAAATGAACTTAAGATATTAATTTAAGATTTTTGAATGCATGTGATTAGATATTTTGTACACCAATATTAATTGGTAGAAATACACATAATTTAAAATAATAAACTTCCACTCCAATGAAGTAAAATCATTTTTAAAATCTAAAATAAAATATAATATATTTCCACTTTTATGAAAATAAAATAAAATTGATAGCCTATGATGATGATGATGATGATGATGACGACGACGATGATGATCATACAGATACAGATGATGACGATGACGATGACGACGATGACGATGATGATGACAATGATGATGACGTTCTCGACAGATACAAAAGATGGTGGAGTAGTTAGGCATAAGAAGATGATGATGGTCATAATGATGATGACGATGAAGATGATGATGATGAAGATGATGATGATTATGATGATGATGATGATGATGATGATGATGTTGACGATGATGATCATGATGAAGATGAGGATGATGATGAAGTCAGCGATGATGACGATGATGAAGATGATGATGATGATGACGAATAATTGTCGAATTTCAGATGAATAGTTGTCAAATTTTAGACAAATCGTTGTTGAATTTCTGACGAGAAGTTTGTCAAATTTCAGACGAACTGTTGTCAAATTTTAGACGACAAGGTTGTCGAATTTCAGATGACAAGGTTGTCAAATTTCAGATGAACATGTTCGTCGCAAAACCTACGAGGCGTAAAGTTGAAAATTCGACGACTCTGCAAGATGACAAAAAAAATTCAGAACGTACAGTACTTTTCATCATTGCAATCTAACACAATCGTACTTTACGTCAGATGTTGTCGGATTTTGGGTTCAAATGCTGTTGTGACTTTAGCCATCAACGTCTTAAATATCTGGTCGAAGTCCCAGACAAAATCCGTAGACAATTTCTTAATCACTTTAATCTCTGTAATACACTGAGATTCCGATTTGATATTTTTGAATTCATCTATTAGCCCCACTTGAATTTGGTAGAGTTTTTTCGATGCGACTCATGTCGGAACCACATAGAACTTCATATACTATTCTAATGCACGACCCCTTAGGGTTGCAATCATTTGGTTGAAAAAGAACATTTGGTTTAAAGGGAATGACCCAATAGCAAATTTCTCAAAGGCTTTGTTTCATATACATGCTTTGTTTTGGGTTATTTCGATGCAATGTATAGATCATTCCCCCACTTTTGGTTTTGTGCTTAGCTTTCTCCACATTATCCATCTCATCCACTGATTATGATATCCCTTGAATTGGACTTGATTAATCAACCTGAGGACCTTCTCCTCTGTGACCTGTTTGATTGAATGACCTCCATGTTTTCCCCTAATGTTTCAGCATTGAAGTGTACGGCTCTATCTATAGATCTGACGATCTTTTTCTACTTGTTTCTCAGGCAGATTAAGTGCAGTTAGGCAGGCAGATTAAGTGCAGTTAGGTAGGCCTAGTCACAGGAAGTGTATCACTTAGATTCGAAAGAAGTGCTCCCATCCTTGAAATTAGTTAGTGGCTAAAGAGGTAAGTACTCTGCCTTCGTATGAGGTTAGCCTACTTGCTCGTTAGAAAAACATTACTGTGGAAACTTTGTCGAGGATATGGGCGCTGATTGGAAATGGATCTAAGGCTGTGTCAGAACTGGGGATTAGAAGGCTATCCAAGGATGATAAATTTTGGTCATGAGCTAACTAAAGGAAATGAAAAAATGAAAATGTGCTTCATTGAAATATCCAAAGAAAAAATGCAAAAAGTGAAATATGAGAAATCAAATGAAAGTCAAAGCAAATGTGAAATGTAGAATTATAAAGTTGAGAAATAAAGGGGGGCTTGTTAGATTCGAAAGGGTGTCTTCTAAGCACTTTATCCATTTGTGTAACACCATGCTTCCTTAGTGTTTGTCATTCCAAAAAATGTCATAGCGGCACTTGAAACCCCTTCTCTCCAAAGGAAAATCAAGTATTTCCTATAATCAACTTCATTTTGACCAAACCTATGACTACTAGTCATTTTATTTCACCCAAGAGAGGGAGGATTGATCTGTAGATTGCATTGTGCAATTAATGTGAATAAGAGTATTTATGTAGATCTGCTGCTTTTTCCTTATGTTGTACTGAGTTATGGTTTTGCTTATGTTGTTGTTGCATTGATTGTCACTTGCATGGCATGATTTAATGCTTAGTATTTTGCCAATATTAATCATGATGAGACTCACTAACACCTCCTAGAGGCATTAATCTTGATTATGTGCTTATATTGAGTTTTGGTCATATTTTGACCATATGTTGACAAGTTTTGACTCGGTCAATGGGTTAAATCAGCAAAATGATCCCATGACAGGCCATCACTGTTCATATCATTTCCATTGGAGGCCAATTAGACCCCTCCAA
This sequence comes from Pseudotsuga menziesii, assembly GCA_001517045.1. Taxonomy (NCBI): domain Eukaryota; kingdom Viridiplantae; phylum Streptophyta; class Pinopsida; order Pinales; family Pinaceae; genus Pseudotsuga; species Pseudotsuga menziesii. Next base: position 208,302 of record LPNX010258678.1, read on the forward strand.
GTATCAATTATTGAAGAAAAGACTTAATTCATTATTTTTATAAATGTTACAGAAAATTATTAAGTCCATTTTTATTAAAATACTTGAGAGTTTACTTAATAGATATCATGATAGATTGGAAGGGGGAATATGAGTAGCAAATTCTAGTATTTTTGAGGTCTCTTGATCCATCCATGCATTCATATTTCCATTTGGGCAAAAACAGATCCATAATTGGATAAATTGAAGATTTGTTATGGTTTTTAGCTAAATAACTAAAAATAAAAAACTGAACAAGGATTGAGATCTAAGTTGCCAAGAAACATGGGTACTGGGACATGGCCGCCACTATATGTGTGTGTGTGTGTGTGATAGCCATATCATACATGCATATTTGATATTTCTAAATTCAATGATTCATATGAACATTCACATTGAAGATTTGAAACATAAAATAATAAACTTAATAAATGATATGACATAGAATCATAGTAGATATCAAGTGGAAGACTAAAGTTATATTAATATAATTAATAACATAAAATATTATATGTTGATGACACCATGAGTTTAAACTTCATTGTCATACTACATCCAAAATTTGCCTAAAGACATTTCTAGACATGAAAACGAAAGTTCAAAATAGTAACATTGAACAATGAACAAGATAGTTGATTTGGCTTCCTCAAGCCATCTCATCAACATCCTCAAGATCAATGTCATCAACATCACCAAGGTCCTATGTCATGCCATCACTGGATACATGGAGTGCCACACGGGTTTAGGTAAGGGGCAAGGACCCACATAGCGTATTTTAGCGTTTTAATTATTATTTTTTAAAATTTTAAACTTCTAACATTGCAAATTGACCTGCCCCGACCAACAAGCTAAAATAAATTGACCAGTGGTTGTACTGCCCGTGTACCCAAACACACGATACGACATACCGAAATCCATGCGAGTACCTTGTTTTCATAAATGAAGTACTCGGTATGTGAGGTTAGATTTGGGTACGATTGGGGATGGTTGGGGACGTACCATTGAAATACCGAAGTACCTGATACTTGTTTATGTACCCGACACCCCGATATTGGTACCCATAAAACATAGATTGAGATGTATGACTTGGGAGTAGTGAATGGCCAAAGGTGACTTGGGTTATGTTATGATGACCCCCTAGAGACCGTTGACCACATTTCTTAGCAGTTTTGCGATGAAAAATAAAACAAATGTGGCATGAAATGGGTGAGATATGTCATGCATGTCACACCAACGTGGCACATATCGACTCCAATATATAAAAAAATAAAAAATATTAAACAATCATCGTAAAACACTCATTCATTCTGGAAATGTTGTTAACGATTCTCCCATGTATATCTAAAACCATTTATACTATCATATCATTTCAAGCCTAATATTCTAACCTGATTTAAGTTCGATTCCAAATTCCACCAATTAAGATTGCTCGATCGAGTTCTTATGAGATATTATTTATATAAGCAATGCACTACTCTTATCTATATCTAAGACCACTTCTACTATCATATCATTCAAGCCTAAGATTCTGAGATTCAATGAGGAAGAAGAGGTTGTAACTTGTGTACCTTACATTCCACTCACATACCAATGCATTCTCAACATTCTCACATTGGCTGCCAACCTAAGACCTTTTTCAAATGACGAAGTCATCAAATTGAAGAAACTAATCTTCAACAGCTAAACGGAATCGACAATCCACTCCGATAACGAATTTATGCAAGGAAGAGCCATCGATTATATAAGCATTGTGGACAATGAAATTAAAAGCAATGCAAGATTATTCAATACCTATTACTTAAAAATTACTACCATAGATCCATCTTAAAAGGGGACCTACCAAGCGTTGAGAGGGATCAAATATCTCGAGGTGCAAACCCCTTTTTAGAGTGTAAATGCCGAGGAAGAGTTTTAATTGATCTAATCTGTGTAGTTTTCTATATATGCCATTGTAAATGTTTCAAATCTAATTTGAGCTAACATGTTATTTTTTATACTATTTTATTTTAGTTTTAAAGGACACATGTCAGCTCTAGGATGAGCACGAAAGGAGTTACACATCTCCCCCTGTTAACACCAAAAATTCTCCACATAGCTCTCTATGGTCCAAACCATAATTATACATCATAGTCCCACCATTATTTCTTTCGTTTTGACCTTCACAATTAAATTCCACCAAAATTGGTCCAAAACATCATTGTTCCTTCTCCTATAAATACAAGGAAGTTGGGCATTTATTGCAACATAACACCTTTCTATGGAAAAGGACCAAAAAACCCTAAAATGAGAAAGGGTCCAAAACCATGGACAAATACCATGCACTATGAAAAACCTTGGGTAAGAAAATCCTGGATCATCCTATAAATACATTGTGAAGGTCTCCCCGCAAACATTCCTTAATTCCATAAACTTTTTGTCACAAAACTTTTGATTCCTGAACTTTCTCACTTCCCACACCTTTCACCACACCATCCCACGTTGCAGGTCAAGATCACTCTGTTTAACCCTTGATCCCTTTCCCGGTGACAACCCTTGTTGGAGATAAACGAAGACCATGATCGTGGGAGCCATCAGATCACATCCTCAAATGACTTCAGTGTCCCATCTTATTAAAAGGTATGTTGTATTTATGTTTTAATAGTTAGATCATAAAATAAAATAAAATAAATATTTGCTGCTTATTGTAATAGTCAAGGTTGAGATCCTCCCTTGCACCACGAACTCTATCCTTAGATCTGACTAATCTAAGGTAGGTTCTTTTGCACGTAGTAGGGGAGAAATCCTCACTATAGTTTTAACGACTCCATTGGCTCGATCCCCTTGGATCACTGCTTTTGCAAGTGTTTTTGTTGGTTTGTTCTACTTGGGTATCCATAACCATCACAGATCTGACCCCCCCGCGGCAGATCCGAACCAATCCCTTCACAATTCCTGCCCCCCCCCCCCCCNCCTAGGTCATGCCTTTTTCCCCGATAAGTGAGACCTGAACATAAACTCTCAATCATGCTTGTCCGATATTCCGGAGCGACCCAAGTCGCTTCCATGACCCAGTTTAGTGCGAATTGTCATGCGAAAACCCTTGTTAAGTGTGACTTGTGTTTTTCTGTTGATTTTCTATCTTGGTTGCGATTGTTTTACATTTCTGTGCGACCTCGATCCTGCATGTTTCATCGACAGGTGCGACCTACCATTTTTCCAGCACTTTGAGGTGTTTGAGACCCTTTCCAGACCCCTTGTCTGTGTTCAACCCCTTCCTAAACTGTTTCCTTCTAGATCTGACTACCTACAACCCCCTAGTTTATTTTGCAATCTTTTTTCCTTATATATGAGCCCATCTTAGTCGAGCTTAGTAGTTGAGACCGCATGTGTGTCTCGTACACCTTTTGAAGTTTCTTACGTGCTTATTTACTTGTGTATGTTATCTAGAAGAATGAATTGTTAGGTGTTGAAAAATATTTACATTCAATATCGTTCTTTATTTTTCAGCATACACCTCTCTAGAATGAGAGTGTCGGGGTTTAGATATTACACTTCGCTTGTGCACACATCTCACACATTAAAATAAACGCTTTGTTCATGACCCCAAGCTGAGCCTAAAATTTATCTTAGCTCAACCAACATTGTAACCTCATTTGATGACCAAAACAATATTGTAGTTAAGTTAGGACACTGGGGATAGGAATCCAAATAACACCCCTTTGTCACTTACATCTGAGACATAGTTGTTGTCTTCTAGGGAACCAAAATCCTCTAGTATTTTTTGACATGGTCACAACCATTTTATTGGGGGGGGCTCCCGCTCTGCAGGGGTAAGCCGCAACAAAGGGGTTTCAGAATTCAGGGTGGAATACTACACTCCATTTTGTACTGAAGAATAACCCTTCATAGTCCTCCTTGTGCATGTCGAGGACCATATCAGGTGTCGAGGACCAAAGGGATGAAGTTCTAGGAAACCATCCTAAACACGTCATGAATGAGGTATCCTAGTTTCCAGTCTCTTCAGGCTCTTTTACCCGAGGTCCCTCTCAGTAGTGGGATTCTCATAGCCTTTGGTTCTTCCATTTCGTATTCTTTGACTGTGGATTTCACCACCCAACAGAGGATGGGATTTGTGAGGGACTTCCATCTTGAAGCTAAGATCTTGCTTGCACTTATACCCATAGGTTAGAGCTTCTTGTTGGCTTTATGTCCACTTTGTTGTAGAATTGCTTGATGTGACACATTGTTGTAGTTCAGTTTTAGAGCTTTCTTTTTGGCATGTGTGCCACCATTTACCAGCTCTCCTTCTGCACTCTACGTTGTAGTTGGACTTTTGAGCTTGCGTTTTGACACCCTTGAGCCTTCATTCATCATATAACACACCATCACACCACCATTTCTCTACCACGCTACTCCCAGAGACTTAGGAGGCATACCCCTCAGTTTAGTTCTTTGAACCATCATCGTCGGATCCATATTCAACGTCGCTCACCACCTTCAGATCCATACACTGCATCTGAGTTAGATTCATATTCTTATCAATCCAAACCTCCCTTGTTCACTACTCCATCTAGCCCCATGGTTGGTGCACCCCCAAACGCCTTCCAGGGGGCATTGTTGATAGTGGACTTGTGACCTCTCCACCCATCATATCAAATAGCCCTTCTTCCTGACCTACAGGTCCTGGTCCTAGTGGGCTCCTTGCCAAGGCACACACTGCTGCCGGTTCGCTACCCACTAGTGGTGGACCCACTTCAGCCACCATGGTTCACACCATACCTACATTTATGCATGGAGGAATTCACCTTTCTACCACCATTCTGACTATTCACAGCATTCCAGTGACTACTACTGTAGAAATTCAACCCTACCAACCCTTGTTTGCATGTGACAACTACATGCCCATCGGCCCCAACACCATTGCTGGCCCACCTAGATCTAGTCCAGGTCCTAGTCTACAATTAATGGCTAGTTGACAAATGACCCCATCTGTCATGACCTGTTGTGGCCTCCCATTCCTACCAAACTCCCTTCAAACATCCCTAAGTTTGAGGGAAAGGCGAGAAAAGACCCTTAGAACCATATTATGTCCTTCCACTTATGGTGTTCCTCCAACAACATAGTGGATGACTCTATCCGATTGCGACTATTCCTGCGCACACTCACTAGTGTTGCAATGAAATGGTACATTGAGTTGCCCCATGCTAATTATCCTGATTTTTCCTCTTTAGCATCGATATTCCTCTAGTACTTCCAACTACCCACCTATTATGATGAGGGCGTGGAAATCATGTTATCCTGTAGACATAACATTGATACCCACATCATAGATCACATCCATGAGTGGCATTGTCATTGTAGTTTGTGCGAAATCCAATTACATGATAAGATTTTCCTTGATTGGTTCCTTAAAACCTTACTCCCCCTATCACCAAGGATGATGCATCCAAGCACCCGCAAACTAAGGAAGAAACAATCCTTAAAGAACTACAGTTCAACCTAATCTATGCCCAATTGGGTTACCTTTACACCATCATACATGATTCTCCTCATGTTGGATCCTCACCATGCGATACGCTAGGGGAATCCCATGATGTTGATGAAGTCATTGGTTCTATCACCCAACAACCCCACCTATACATGACCTCTCCTGTGATGCCACCTCACTTTGGTAACACCCCTATTGTTTCCCAACCAGGCTACGCCCCTCAATTTTCACGCGCAACGGATTAGTCTGAAGCCACCCCTTCATACGTGTTTCCTGTACCTATTCCTCACGTCCACGGAACAAATTGATTGGAACCTATTTGCAATGGCCAAATGGTAGGCTTTGTAACCCTCCAATTGATCTATCCTACTACCCACCACCTGTGCAATCTACACCTTCTCCGACCTCAACTCCCCTTGTTCCTCAAAGAAAGGTTTACGCTCAACAAAACCACCCTCTTTAACCTGCTCCCAATAACCAACAAGGCTAAGGAATAAGATAGAGAGGTAGGAACCGAGGAAACAACCAACCTCAAGGGGGTGGTCAACAACCCAACCCTCCTAACAACAATAGAGCCAAATCCCCTGCACATAACCCCCAATGTTCACCTAGACAGAGAAGAACCCTCAGTTATGGACTAATCATCCGTGTACCATTTGTGATGTTTATGGCCATTATACACATCAGTGCCCCCATATGCATCAATTCCACCACCTATTACAGGCCGAGAATAAACTTGAAACCAATGCCATCGCTCCGACAAAGACAAGCCCAACCCCACAAGGTCCTTCACCTATGGTGCTGTAGAACCTGTTACCAAATCAAGGAATGGTTGCAATCCAACCCTTGGTACCACAAAATACCGCAACCGCTTCTTCGAGTCAACTCGTCGATCTTGGTCTCCATCATCTTATGACATTGTCATTTGACGTCAACTTACAAACTCGACACAACTAATATCGATCAACCACAGAAACCATTAATCCCTCTACAACATCTACCTCCACTGCTCTCGATATGTCCTTACGTTTGTCGAGACCCTCAATAGACGAGATTGCCAAAATCCATAGGTTCCCTTTGTGTTGCGTCGCAAAAAACCCCACTAATAGAGCCACTCTCAATTACAGTATTGTTGATGACTTGGCCCAATCTCCCTCTTCCATGTCCACTCTAGAAGTCTTAATAACTTGTCCTTCGCAACGCAAAACCTTATTATATTCTTTAGGTGCCATCGACCCCTCTGATTCCAAGTTGATCACTTTCAACTTGGATCAAGGAGAACCTCGTATGCCATCATATGTAGCCTTCCAGGTTCCTATCACTGTTTCAAATTTGGTCATTCATCAATCCATTATCGATGAGGGTGCATCAACTTGCATTATGTCAGCCTTTGTTTGGAAGAAGCTCAGATCTCCAACCCTTCAACCCTCAACCACCACCCTTCATGATTACGATGGTCGCGCTGCTCAACCACAAGGCATTCTCACTAATGTCCCCATTGAGTTGGATGGGAAAACCATGTTGATTGAAATCGAGGTTGTAAACACCCAACTAGATTACAACCTCCTCCTTGGATGTATTTACATGTATGCAACGCGAGCCATTTATTCTACCGTCTTTCGACTCTTGATGTCCCCCCATTATGGGAAGATCATGACTATCGACCAATTGATGTACTATGATCCTAAAGGACCGTCCACTCTGGAGCATGTCCTCCCTACTATCGACACCGCCATCGACAACATATCCATCCCCCCCTTGTCTGTCATTGGTGCAGGACTATTTACCAACGCCCCTTTGACTGACACTTGTTTTCCCTCCCGTCCCCTCCCTCTATGGTTTCCATATCATATTTTTGCACCATCACATTTGGTAGCATTCTGACCTCCTCGCAACCTCAGGTGCAACCCCAACCACAGATACTGGGGAATTGTTTGGGTTCATTTGCCATACACACAATCCCCTTTCTCTTTCCACCCTTTGGAATTGTGAGTAAACTGGTCATGGCTACGCTCAATCTTCCAGGATTCACTTTGGACATTCCAGTATGGTACCTTGATCCACCAACCCCAACCCCAACACCACAGATCATGTTGACACCAATCCAACCTATTGAGACGGTGTCACACCCACCTCCTAGTACACAATCGATTACTTCTGCATCTACTTCTTCCCCCACTCCTCCCATGAATATTGGGGGAAAGGCACCAAAAGCCCTGACAACAACACATCCACCTCCTACTTGTGCTTTATGCGATGTCCTAGCTAGCCATGCGACACCAAATTGTCCCAATTTGTTGTTCCTTCGTACCCACATGCGCATAATAGTCAAGACCGTCAACGCTCTTGTTGTCAATGTACCAACCATCCCTGCAATTAAGAACAAATTGCTGCGAACAAACCACTCGTGTGCAATTTATGGCCTATACGATCATTATTCCCATCATTGCCCAAACTTGCCCGCGTACCGGTCTCTTCTCATGAAACTTTGCAAGCACTCTCGTGAGGCCGAAATCACTGTCCTTGAGGAAATCTGCCCTCCGACCTCTTCCTCGGACACAAATAACACCATTTATATGATCTCTACTTCCACTCGTCCTTCCCCTTCTTTGACCGCAGAAGATTCCTCTGATCTTTATAGGCACTACTTCCACAATGACAAACAAATCCTTGAAGTTCTTTTGACTTCTGAATATCCTTGGGAGGATCTGCACCATCGCTCCTTTTTCATCCCCGATCAACCTTCCTCATCATCGAACCAATTCTCTATCGAAGTGAAAGACTTCATTCATGGAAGTGTCTATTCGTTCAAAAACTAAATCTCGGGACCTAAAGCCTTTAAAGAAGGTAACATGGCCAATATCTCACCAACCATCAAAGTTAATATCTCAACGAAACCATGGATAGTCGAGGATATTACACTCGGTGCTTCATGCTCCCCTGAGGAAGTCATCACCTACAAAACACTTATTTCAAGAATTTTGTGATATTTTCGCTTGGTCCTATACCGAGATGCTTGGGGTTGATCCATATATCATTGAACATAACATTGATACATGGCCTGATGTTGCCCCCATTCACCAAAATCAATGACCCATTCACATGTCAAAGGCCCCTGCCGTTAAAGCCGAGATTTAAATTCCATTGTTTCTTATGCTTTCTCCGTACCAACATTCCTTTTGTGTGGGATGAGCAAGCGCAAGCTGCTTTCGACACATTGAAACAAGCTTTGAATTTTGCTCCCTTGTTGTCTCCTCCCAAATTCACCAAGGAGTTTATCCTCTATGTATCAACATCTGAAAATGCCATTGCTGGAGTCTTAGTCCAAGAAGACGATGCTTGTCAAGAGCACATGATCTATTATGTGAGTCAGAAACTTTTCGGACCACCTTTACGTTACTCCCACAAAGAAAAAATGACCCTAGCCGTCATCTTTTCAGTGCAGAATCTACGCCATTAAATTCTCATGAGCTGAAATCGAGTTGTGGCTGTTTCTAACCCCATGCGTTATCTCTTGAGTTGCCGCCTTGTTCAAGGTAGTTCCTCCAAGTGGACTGTCGTTCTCCAAGAGTATGACTTGGAATTTGTCACACCCAAAAGCACCAAAGATTTAGGGTTAGCTTCCTTGATGGAAGACTTCCCATCGTCGTCTACCTACCTCCTATCACAATCAATCTCCCTAATGAATTCTTATTTGTTATCTCTACAGAGGACCCATGGTATGGGGGAATCCTCCTTTACTTGCGCACATAAAAATTTAGGCCCCATTTAAGCCCTGAAGATCGTCGTCGCATCCGACACCAAGCTACTCGATATCTCCTTATCGGTGATGTCTTATACAGCCATGGTGTAGACACAATACTCCGTCGTTGCCTCACCCATGATGAAGCCGAACAAGTCCTAAATGACTGTCATAGTGGAGCCTGTGGTGTCCACCCCTTTGGTTTGGCTACCGCCCAAAATATTCTCCGCACCGGTTATTTCTGGCCCACTATCTTCGCCGATTGTGTTCATGTAGTTAAACACTGCCGCAATAGCCAACTCTTTTCCCCAAAGACAAGGACACCTCCTGTGCTGCTACATCCTTTCATCATAGTTGGTCCCTTATGTAAGTGGGCAATTGACTTCATGACTTGTAACCCTCCTTCAGCCGATGACCATAAATACATTGTTGTGGTCATTGATTACTTCACCAAGTGGGCTGAAGCCATGCCAACCTTCAATTGTAAGGTTGAAATTGCAACACTCTTCTTTTTTAACCATGGTATCACTTGTTTCGGTGTCCCCTTCCAGCTAGTCTCAGACCATGGTTCTCACTACAAGGACGTTGTTCGGATATAACTCTCCTCTATGTTGAAATTTGAACACCAGTATTCCTCTGCTTATTACCCTCAGGGAAATGACCAAGTTGATTCTGGCAAAAATATCCTCAAAACCATGCTCCAAAGAATGGTGGACAAACATAAGACCAGCTGGCACCACTTGCTCTTTTCTTCTCTTTAGGCCTACCGGATATCAACTAAAAACGTCATTGATTTCACCCCATTTCATTTATTCCACGGTGTGGATTTGGTTCTTCCCATTGAATTCCAGATTCCATCACTCCACCCTGCCATCAAGATTCTACCTAATACTTCATCGTTAGAAAAAATGCCTACTTATGCTTGAACAAACCAATGAGGACCATCGCACTGCTCTTCAAATGAACAAAGCAGCTAAAACCCGGTCGAAGTCCCATTATGACTCCCACGTTCACCCACACACCTTTAGTGAGGGGGACCTTGTCCTCGTCTATGACCAAGATAATGATAGGACTGGAAAAGGAAAGCTCGAATCCATGAGGTATGGCCCTTATGTCATCCATCGATGGCTTGACAAGGGGGCATATCTCCTTGCTGACTCTGACGGTCGCCTCTTGAAGAATCCCCACAATGGTATCTATCTCAAGAGATTCTATTCCTAAGCCAATCACTCTAAATACCCTTGTATCATAGTTTTTATTCCTTGTTTTGCATCGTTTTTTACCACGAGTCACACAGTTTGTTTTCTTGGTTGTTCTAGATGGAAGGCTATTTTGACCTCCTATGTTGGTTTCGCTGATGGTGCAAGTAGATGGTCTCTTAATCTCGTTGAATACGACGATGTCGTTGGTCTCCTGACCATCGCTCTTCACTTCGGTATTCGTCGCCTTGATGTCTTCCTAGACTCCTAGTTGCTTGTTTCCCAGTTGAATAACTGCTACCGGGTACATGATCCTTGTCTCTTTAAAATTTTCCTGCACACTAGACACTTGGTTATACATTTCAAATCCATTTCATTCATGCATTTTCTCAGAAGTCTCAATAGTGTAGCGGACCAAATGGCCAATGATGTTCTAGAATGGCACATCAATCATCGCGTATAGGAAATAAACTGCATCATGCATCATCATATAAGTCATGCATACATATGTCATATATATCATATAGGAATAATCATCATCATAACGAGAAACTCATAAAACACATATAAATACAAAAATATGCATCCACGCGGATTCATATCATAATATCATAATCAGTACAAAAAGAGAAGCTCCACAGGCTTTCTCATATGATCATACATATAATACATAATTCCCCATGCTCAAATGCACTAGGGGAAACATCACAAGTTTCTAGTCCGAGTCATCCTCCTCCTCATATGGGCTCTCATCCTCCATCAACATGTCCCCTTGTACCACCTCTTTGACATACTCAACAACAACCGTGATCCTCCTCATCAGAGAGATCCACTCCGGAGGCGTTCTCTAGCATGCGCTGATCAGATCGTCATTTAGGTACTGCTACCCATCGTCGGTGACCCCCTCCAATAGCCACTCCACGTCCAACCATAGTGAGTCTAACGTAGCACTTCCTCGCCTCATTTTCCTCTGAGCAGGTGGATCTAACCCCTCCACCCTTCCCCTGCGTCGCTGGTATCCCGCAGGAGGGTGCGGTCCTACGTCTGCACATGCACACAGTATGTCATCAATATCTACCACATGTATGATCTAGCTACTAGTATGCTAGTAAACTATATATGAATGAAACCACAAAGAGTCATGTATATGTACCATCAAGTCCCCATACCTTCCCTTAACGTCGAGGCATCTCCGAATCTCCCCGATAGTCCATAATAGCATATGGATAGTCCTCTATAAGGATAGGAAGTTGTCACCATTGTGAAAAAATCTCCTAGGTGAAGAAATAACCTACCAAGCTACCTCCCTCCATGATCATCATCTCACACCACCACCTCATCTGAGGCCCGCGTGGTCCTCTGTCATGCACCGCCAGATGTTGTCACAGTGTTGGTAACCACTCAATGAAGAATGAGCATAAAAATAATGGGAAGCATAAATACTCATCCGCCAAGCTAGCCTGGTTCAACCCACATCGAACCGTTGTCAGATACATTTGGGCCCACCCATAACAGGTGCCCCTCAGCACACTCTCAACCATCGATAAATGGCCGCCCGAGATTTTTTGAGGAACTTTTGATTCTAGTATATGCAACACCATCACTGCCACTACACGAGTCTCCAAACTCTCAATGTCACACACCAATATGAATGATGCATGCACAAAAGTCATGGCATAGCAATGTCAGGCACACAAGTCATCCATCAACACCCCCTTGGGAGTTTCGGCAAGATATCACTGATAACACCTAGCAATGGGAGGCCAGTCAAAAAGTACACGTCTCAGAGAATGATCTCCAGCCACTCACCCTGTATGATGAAGCACTCTGCACCTTTATCAAAAAATCTCACTAACTTGTTCAACAATAACTTTGTCGAACACATAAGAGAGATCTAGAAGAACTTAAGCAGCCTACTCTAGGCGAGTGTATCAAGTACTGCACCATCCTCCTCAACCTCATATTTGAGGTCCCCGATTTCTATCTCCTACCATCCAATGCGAGGCATCCTGCACATCCAAAAAGTGTCAGTCAGACCCAGTTCAACAAAGCTTTCCATTCTGGTCTAGGTCGCTCCTGTCGGGCCTTTTTGTGCAACCCAAGTTGCGCAAAAATACTCGACATGTGCGACCTGGGTCATGCATGTCTCCTGAACAGGTGTGAGCCAGGTCACTTTTGTCTCCTAGACAGGTGCGACTCGATTGTGCCTATCTCCTCAATAGGTGCAACTTGGTTGTGCCTGTCTCCCCAATAGGTGCGACCCGGGTTGCGCCTTTTCCCTCGAAAAGTGTGACCTGACCCCGAAAACCATTTGGGATCAGCCAAGGCCTCTAGAATGAGAAAAGGACAACAATAAACCACTGAAAATGATGGGCTAGGTGAGAGCTCTTACTTGCAACTCACAGATCACGAAACAGTCGGTCCAATTGGAAGAAATCACCACCTTTTCTCTAGGTCCCTCCACTCCAATTCAACACTAAACAATAAAAATGACATGGGTCATGTTGCCCCCCCCCTTGTTTATAGGCTTTCATTTGGTCAACTCCTTCTTTCGTGCACCACAGATTCATCCAACGTTTGTTTTTCACGACGTTCGCACAGCCGGGTTCGGTTTTTCTCCCTATGTCCACTTATGAGACTCACATCGCATTCTCTCCCTATATTTTTTTAGGCCATTTCCTGGTGTTACCTTGATTTGCATGCCACTAAGAAAGTCGAACCCCTTCGGTATTGGCATGTTCACAAGCCCTCCACTCCATCCTTACTACAAACTTGGCATTATTTTAACACCATTCATCATCCCACAATGAGACCCTACTAGCGTTCCACTGTTATTTTTGCTCCCCGTCAGCCATGATCCCAATATCACCTCTTTCGGTACATCGAACACTTCCTCCTTACTTGACTAACCATTACAGAGTTTTTGTTAAGCTCTTTTCTGAATCCTTAAAGAATTAAAAGATTTTCAAGCACACTTGCTTCCTTTCACGCTCGTTAAATTATTTGAAAGGGCATTTATGTGGCCGTGTTTATCCGTTTTTCGAACTATGTAGACTAATAAAAGAAGAGGACCACCCTAGCACCTTCCAAATAGGAACAGTCTCTTGTATCTGTTTATGATTTTTTGGACATTAGGACCGTAACTTACGAAAAATCTCACTTATGGGTTGTATTTAAGCTCTTTTTCAACCCTCTCATAAAGAAAATATCGCCGAGCAAACTTGGTTTCGCTCATGCTCGTAAAAGTATTTGAATGATTGTCCAATCGGTATAGGTTTAACATTTTTCGTCCTGGTTGGACTACCTGTGGAAAATAAGTCTCTCTGCCCCTTTCGGCTGCGAGAGTTCTCCACACTTTTATCCTTTTTTCAGACTTAGGAGACTACTGTACAAAAAAGAGACCCATTTGAGTCTTCTTCCTGTTTTCAGACTCTCTAAACATGAAAACACCATCGAGCATTTATCGTCTTGGAATCGACAAAAATCCACGAGATAGTATCATACCGAGCGTACTTCTATCCCTTCTCTGAGTTCCTTAAACTATGAAGACGACCCAAACAGTGCCTTTCAGTGCCCACATATATTGCATATAGTCTCCCTTTATGGAATCTTTCCCCCATTGGGTCGCCTTTGTTCAGAGTACTTTTTGATGGGTCTCCCTTGGATCCCCTATATATCACTTGTTCAGTTACTTCCCCAAGTATCTCCTATTGTAGTCATATCCCCATTTCCACAACTATGATTCCCTCCCCATGAGTTAGTATCATCTGCTCCCAGGTCATCCCTGTCGTTATACTTTGAACAAATAAAGTTTGAGACCCTGCACTCCCCTTCCCTTGTTCCCCATCCAATGTCCAATCCCATTATTATTCCATCTATGGTTGTCCTCCCCGCACTTCTATCAACGAAACCTCATTTCCTTGGTAGTAGTAGGTCTCCCTTTGTCGACATTAACACATCTACTCCAGAGGATAGACCTAGAGGTTCCTATATCTTGGTTTCATCCACCTCATTGATGAGTTCCTTGGACCACTTGAAAGGAGTCATTAGTGCCTTTTGGGTTGGTTGCGTCTCACATGCTCAACTTCAGCTACATTATCGCACCGCTGAGATTCATACATGGTATTGGTTCCTTCATTATTTGGTTGAAGACCCTGATTCTCACCTGACTCTAGCACATTGGTGAGTCTATTTTGCGACCCATACAGTTTCATGTCCCTTGTGATCTTTGGGCTACGTTGGCGACAGTGTTCAGAAGCCTCTCAGTATCATGCTTTTGTATATCTCGAGTATTAGATGTTGTTTATTGTACCTTATAGATTCTGACTCTCAATCATTGAGTCTATACATTTGTGTACACCTTCATATTCAACAGAGCATCCGTTGTTGTGATAATACATTCCAAGAGAATGCCATTTTTTCTATGTACCAATTCTTCATATCAGTATGTGTATTCAGCTTCCCATTGACTCCACAATTATGTACTCCTAGTTGTATGTATTGATCGACTCCCATTGTTTGATCCTTGATCCCCATTTGTATATTGAGACATTGATATGAGCGTGGGTATTCTCGCCTCATCCATATATATGTTTGAGATTATATGTACCTCATCCATTTTTTAGAAGTAATACAAATCAAAAGCCACTGTAATTCGAATGAGGAACCTCCGACTCCCCCACGGTTCCCTTCGGTTTCTCCACCGGTGTCACCATTTCTCCCTTGATCCTATGCTGTCAGTCGACCATATGCTGAGCTCTTCCCCTCACACATCAGGAGGCAATCTGTTAACACCAAAAATTGTCCACATACCTCTCTATGGTCCAAACCATAATTATACATCATAGTCCCACTATTATTTCCTTCATTTTGACTTTCATAATTAAATTCCACCAAAATTGGTCCAAAACATCATTGTTCCTTCCCCCCAAAATGCAGGGAAGTTGGACATTTATTGCAACATAATTCTCCGAAAAAGGACCAAAAAACCTTAAAATGATAATGGGTCCTAAACCATGGACAAATACCATACACTATGAAAAGCCATGGGTAAGAAAATACTGGATCATCCTATAAATACATTGTGAAGGTCTCCCTACAAACAATCCTTAATTCCAGAAAATTTTTGTCCCAAAAATTTTGATTCGTGAAGTTTCTCACTTCCCACACCTTTCCCCACACCATCCAACGTTGCACGTCGAGATCACTCTGTGTAACCATTGATCCATTTCCTAGTGACAACCCTTGTTGTAGATAAATTAAGACCAGGATCGTGGGAGTCATCGAATCACATCCTCAAACGGCTACGGTGGTCCATCTTATTAAAATGTATGTTGTATTTAAGTTTTACTAGTTAGATCATAAAATAAAAAATAAAATAAATATTTGATGCTTATTGTAATAGTCAAGGTTAGATCCTCCCTTGCGCCATGAACTCTATCCTTAGATTTGACTGATCTAAGGTAGGTGCTTTTACACATAGTAGAGGAAAAATCCCCACTACATCCTCTAATAGGCTGTAGATTGCATCTCTTTGACACGATAAGTATCGTGGACAATAAAATTCAAAGCAATGCAGGATTAATCAATACCTATTACTTAGATTATATATGTATCGTGGACAATGAAAATCAAAGCAATGCATGATTAATCAATATCTACTACTTTAGAGAGTGGGAACGCATGGAACAACTTTTCAACAGCTACTATATCGACAACCTTAGCACATGCGGCCTAAGTGATTATCCCGGTCGCTCAATTGTATTTCATGATCTTTTCAACTGGTTGGTGGGATGTTGCGAAGCTGAATTTGATACAACCACTTCTAAATTTCCCCCTGCGATTCAGAATAGCCACGACGCTGACATTCCCTCTAACAATTTATATGGAAATGATTCTATAGAGCTCGAGACCTAAGACAATTTCATGGACACTCAATCTGTTGTTCCCTGTGACTCTTCAAATTCGATTGGAACCTTGAGAAGTCATGTTGTATCTCGTCAATATTATTCAACTTCGTATAGTTCTACCATATCAAGCTCTCTCAACGTATCTCATTCATGGACGAATCTTGACATGACTCAGCCACCACCTCTTTCATAGAAAGGCACTTCAACTTCAATTTAATTACTTTGCCACAACCCCTTCAATGGTATTCATGTTCATGCTCTTCCACACAATGGTTGTCCACCTTCAATGGAAAAATAGCTTAAGACTATTCACCATCCATTGAACTATTAAAAACCAACACCACCCGTTGAGCGTGAGAAAATCATTGGACAAACTTGAGAGGACTGTATGATGTGGTTCTCTCCTACTTTAGGGTCTTGAATTTTTAAAACGTAATTTCAAATTAATATTTATTTTTAGTACTTTGAATCGTTTGTTGAATTCTATATGGTTGGATGAGTTGTTATCTTTTTTATTACTTACCCAAATTCAATTCTGAAAGAGTTGTTATCTTTATATTTTTCCCTCTACACATTCTCTATTATTAAATTTTATTACAAAGTTGTAGTTTCGATAAAATTTATTACAAAGTCATGATATAAATTATAATATTTAATAATAACTAATATTTATTAATTTTTTTTGGAAAATGTTATTTTACTAAGATAAATTGATCTTTTACTGTCGCTCTTGTAGCTGGGAAAAATCCCTAGCCACGTGCAGAAGCACCTACCTTCTGTCTATAGGACGGAAGGATAGAGTCAATGGATAAACAAAAACCTGTAACAAAGTGTTAGCAATAAACTAAGCAACAATATTTAAACTAAGAACTAAATAACAAAAACAAGAAAACCATTATACCTGAGATCTGTTTTGGAAGGAGGCCACCATGCCCAAACTAAGAAGGTGCCTCTCCACATGCAAGGGTTGGGTGAAATTTTGACTCAACACACCAAAGAAAGGGAAAATGGGGAAATGAGGTGAATGGGATGAATGGCTTGCGAGGAAAGGTTTATCAAGGCACTCATGCGACTATAGTAATGGCAGGCATAAAAATAGTCATGAGTGATGGGGACCCCCACCCCTCCTTTTATAGTTTTTCTCACGTTTTTAGAGTTTTAAGCCCATGGTTAGATTTTTTGGCCCTACCTAGGGTTTTAAGCCCCCTTTCTCTTATTTTTAGCTACTTTCGAGGGTTTTAGGCCCTTTTAGGGATTTTAGCTCTTTTTTGGAGGCTTTATCCCCTTTGTGAGTTATTTTGGTTCTTTTGGGGGGTTTTAAAGCCTTTTTTATTATTTTAGTCTTTTGTGAGAGAAACATAGGTTAAATGTGGGGGTGGGGGTACAATGGGTTAGGAAATAGATGTATGTAAGTGGTATAGGCCTTGTAGAGCAGGTTAGGGAAATTTTTACGTTAACATATTTCTCCCAGATGTGTGAGGGTAGGAGCTCATCGTATGGCCAATGAACATCATAGGATCCTGGGGATTGTGGAGAGACCTGTGAAGAAACATTGCTTCCTCGTTCGAGACATGGTGGCTTTGGTTTTCGTATTAATATGGTTCCAATCAATGGGTGAGATACAAAGAATGTGTGACATGTAAATGGACGAGGCAGGCATACCCATGCTCATAACAATGTCAAAAGAATAGTGCGATCAAGGCTCTCAATTGCGAGAGCTGATCATATACAATTGTAATTACATGCTGGTTGGCTCAATGAGAGGCTCAATACAATAGTGATCTGAAGAACTGAAAAATCAGACCCATGGCATTCTCATGGAATGCAATATCTTCACAACTGACGATCTGCTAGATCTGGAAGTTTGACATCACTGTAAGGACTCACTGATGGAGAGTCAGAGTATCTATGGTACAATATGTCGCATCAATCATGAATCTATACAGAAGCACTGCTATGGGGCTTCTAAACACTATCTCCAACGTAACCCGGAAATAACAAGGGACATGAACATGTCTGGGTCCCTTGATAGACTCAACAATTTGCTAGAGTCAGGTGACAACCAAGGTCTTCGACCAAATACTGCACGGACCAATACCCTGTACGAATCTCATCGGTGCGATGATGTAGCTGAAGTCATGCACATGAGACACAAACATCCCAAGAGGCACTAAGGACTCATCTCAAGTGGTCCAAGGAACTCATCAATGAGGTTAATGAAACCAAGATACAAGGACCTTTGGGTCTATCCTATGGAATATATGTCTTGTTGTTGATAGAGGGAGACCTACAACTGACCAAGGAAATGGTGTTTCCTTGACCATAAGCACAAGGAAGTGAACCGAATATGTGAGACAATCTGGGGACTGACACACTGAATGTGGAAATAGGGGCAGGGAATCACGGGGGACTCAAACTTCCTTTGTTCATAGTACGACAACAGGGATGACCTAGCAGCAACTAAAACTAACTTAAGGGAGAGGGGTCATAGTTGTTATATTGGGGATGTAATTGCAGATGGGAAATACTTGGGGTGGGGTAGATAATATTTTTGATATTCATGGGATCCAAGAAAGACTCATCACAGAATACTCTGAACAGAGGCAACCCAAAGGGGGAGTGCTGCCAAACTGTAACTCATGGGGTGGCTCCTAGAGACACCGTTGTCGCACGATCTCGTGGATTTTTAGTGAGACGGAGAAAGTAAATGCTCGATGGTTCTTTCAATTTTAGAGAGTCTGAAAGCATGAAGAAGACTCCAATGGGGTCTCTTTTTCGTTGATAGTCTCCTATGCCCGAAAAATGATAAAAGTGTTCATAGGTGAGCTCACCCATCCTTTTTAGGGGATGGGAGACTTCTTACTGTTGGTAGTCCAACCAGGACGGAAAAGGTTAAACCTGTAGTGACTGGACGGTCACTCAAATACTTTTACGAGCATGAACGAAACCAAGTTTGCTTGATGATCTTTTCTTGATGAGAAGGCTGGAAAATATCTTAAAGACAACCCATGATGAGATTTTTCACAGAGTTCAGTCCCAATGCCTGAGAAAGTATAAAAGGAAGCAGAGGGAAATGTTCTTGACGTGAGTATGCCGAGGTGGTCCTTCTCGTATGGTAGTCTGCACAGTTCACAAAAGGAGATAAACGAGGCTATGTAGGTGCCCTTTCCAATACTTTAGCAAGCGGGAAAGGAAGCAAATGCGCTCAACGATATTTTCATTCGTTTAGGAGTCAGAAGAGAGCTTAACATAAACTCCGTTATGGTCAACCAAGCCAAGGGCCACTAGTGGTGCCCCCTAGCGGGATGGTGGGAAGTGGTCAAAGGTGACCAACCAAGCAGTATGGATAGAGTAGATGGCTCTTGAACATGCCAATACATGCAGGGGAAGATTTTGCGGGGAGGCATGCAAATCGAGGAGACTTTCAAGCAATAATCTGAAAACCCGCGTAAGTTGCGGTGGACAGATTAGACTACATATGATGTAGGTACAAGTTCGGAGACATTTATATGCCAAGGGCACGTAAACCAAGGTAACCTATGATAAATTTCCTGGAAAGTCACTTATTAAACACGAGACAATGGTCTCATCAAAAGATAGAGGATGAAAAACTGGAACCGATGGTGCGAACGACGTCCCAAACAAACTCTGGACAACTTTGCTATGCTCAGAAAAAAATAGACCTAATGAGGCCTATAAATAGGTGGGGACCACATGACAAGTGTCATTGTCACTGTTCATTGATGAGTTGGAGAGGAGGGCTCTGAAATTCTTTTGCTGATTTCTTCTGTTTCGATCGACGGTTTTACGATCCGTGACTTGCAAGTAAGAGGTCTTGAAAAACTCATCTTTTTCAGTGGTTTAGTTTTCTGATTTGCTCACCCAGGAGCCTTTGTTGGCCTGCTAGGGCTTCCTCGAGCTGGGTCACTCATTTCGAGGCCAAACCAATGACTATGTCGCTCTTTTTGGTCGTACAAAAGCGACTAGGTCGCTCCTATCTGGCAGAAAGGTGCGACTGGGAGTCGCTTCTGTCTGGCATAAATGTGCAACTCAGTCACATCTGTCTGGCCTAAATGTGCAACATGGTCGCTGGCTTAGGTCCAGAAGGTGCGACCTAGTCCTGGGGTGCGTTGTTTGCTGATAGATGAGGCTAATAGAAGTTTGGTGTTTGTGCATGATGGTTCATGCTGTATGGAGGGAATGGGGCTGCCAAGATATACAAGAGGAGGCTCTGCAGGATGCAAACTAGCCCATTGTGGGATACTCAAGTTTATGCTGATCCCCTTGATGAAGAGCTTGCACTTGCTGCTTGAGACACTAGTGAGATTTTGGGATGTTAGGAGGGAATTTTTCGTCATTCAAGGGCAGGATGTGGAGATTACATTGAGGGATGTATAACTCTTGACTGGGCTCCCAATGCTAGGAGTAGTTTGTGATCTGGTGCCAAAGCTCTCTCATGGGGAGACTCTAGATGAGCTCTGTGAGAGGCACTTCTATGGCTCTGTGTATGTGTGCAGGTCGCACATATTATTTTGTTATATTGAGGACCTTACCACATGGGCTGTCATAGCAATGGTGTTGCGCATCTTGGGTTCATCAGGGAACCACAAGATATCAGGAGGGAAGCTCCATATGGTGGAGAGTGCCCTGGGGGGCACCTACTATGGATGGGACCAGATGTATTTGCTTGCGGTTCGGCGTGCGCTGAACCACACAAAGACAAGGACTTCTGCTTTGCCTCCTTCCTGTGTGCATTCTTATTTGAGAGAGTGTCGATTCTCTGTCTGCATACAACGGTGCGGGAGAGTGGGCCACAAGAGCTGCGGATGCCCCGGTAGTGCGACATGATGGTGCGTGAGGGAGGCGGCATAGTGGGCCGCTTCTTTACGCAGGAGGTGTTAGATCAGTGGCGACAACTCTCAGTATTCATTGAGGACTGCCCTTATGCTGGGATGAACTATCATGGGGATGCAGAGATGCCCCGACCTCCACGCCAGGCCTGGGGACCAGCTGGTACGTATACATGATTTTTGTGTGCTTACATTCATACATAGAGCACTTTAGCTAGTTGATAGTTAGCTAATGATATGCATAGACTGATGACATTTTTGTGTGAATGTGCAAATATTGGTCCTCGTCTGTCGGTAGGTTACCAACGGCAGATGGGCATAGTTGCGGGACCATACCCCCCGCGCTGGACCCCCGTAGGGAGCGACAAGCTCTGGACGATCTTCGGTTGCAGGTGGAGCGACTACTAGAGGGGGTTACTGATGACGGTTGGCAGCATCTGGATGTTGATCTAATTGCTTCCTGTTACCAGGCTCCTCTACAGTGGAATCCCCTAATGAATAGGATCGTTGTGGCTGCCGAGTATGTACGAGCAGCGACGCGGGGGGACGTATCTATGGAGGATGACGGTACCTCCGATGAGGAGGATATTGAGTCATAGGAGGATGAGGATGGATCCAGTTATGATTAGCAGTTAATGGAGCTACTCCTAGTGTGTTGGTGCACCTAGGATTTTTGTATCGCGATGTATATTCAGTTGAGAAAGCTTTATGTAGCTTCGCATTTTGTACTAGACATATTTGGACATGCGATTGATATATATATATATTTTTGATGCACATGGATGCGCTTTTATGGTTTTTATATGCGAGTATGTTTATGATATGGAAAATGCCTAGATGATGTATGTTAGATATTTATGCATGTTTATAAATGATAATGCATGATGCAGTTTTTGTATGCTTCCTATATGCGATGATGAATATGCCATTCTAAAATGCCATTAGCCATTTGATCTGCTACACCATTGAGGTTTATGGGAACATGTGTGAATGTGATGGATTCAAATGTTCTAGCCAACTGTTTCGTGCACAGGAAATTTCTAAAGAGGCAGGGATCACGTACCCGGTAGTGGTTATTCAACTGGGAGACAAGTAGTTGGGAGTCTAAGAAGACATCGAGGTGGCGAATACCCAATTGGAGGGTAACGGCCAA
Source organism: Pseudotsuga menziesii (assembly GCA_001517045.1). Taxonomy (NCBI): domain Eukaryota; kingdom Viridiplantae; phylum Streptophyta; class Pinopsida; order Pinales; family Pinaceae; genus Pseudotsuga; species Pseudotsuga menziesii. The sequence goes on from LPNX010258678.1 coordinate 230,640, forward strand.
GAGGCCTGTGATACTATCGTACTCAGCTTGGTTGTTGGTTGTAATGCCCACACATATTCCGTCAATGTGGATCAACTCATGTGACAGGGAATAGATAACCCATGCAGTTGAGGTGAGATTTGGAGACAATCTGCTTTCTCCTTCAACAAATCCAATGTAGCAACACGAGGTAGGATCCATCTGGAGCAGTCAAGGAAACAAGATGTAAGACTCACTTCAAGAAATGTGTAAAACAAAAAAGGACAAAACTATGCTACATGTGACTCATTAGTGATGTTAAGCGTAAAATCACTTGAGGTAGATCCCGTTACGGGGGTTCTCTAAGAGTTGTCCATCAGAGTCAACGAGAATGTATGCCCCTTTTCCAAGCCATCGATGGACAACATATGGGCCATACCAGATTGACTTGAACTTTCCTTTTCCCAACTTATCGTTGGCTTGGTCATAAACCAGGACCATATTGCCTTTGCTGAAGGTGCGAGGGTGGACGTGGGAGTCATAATGGGATTTAGACTGAGTTTTGGCTACTTCAATGGCTTGGAGAGCAGTTTGACGGTCCTCGTCAATTTGAGCAGTTCGACGGTCCTCGTTTGTTTGTTCTAGTTTGAGGAGGCATTCTTCCAAAGGAAAAGTATCAGGAAGGTCCTCCACAACGAGGCAGAGCGATGGGATTTGGCACTCTATAGGGAGTACTGATTCAACGCCATGGACCAAGTGGAAGGGGGTGAACCCAATGTCGGTCTTCGTGTAAGTGCGGTAGGCCCATAGGGCGGAAAATAGCATGTGGTGCCAATTGGTTTTGTGGTTTCCCACCATCCATTGAAGCATGGTCTTGATGATTTTATTGACCGCTTCGACTTGGCCATTACCCTGGAATATGAGAATATGGTGTTCAAACTTCAACATGATTTAAAGTTCTGCCCAAACAACATCTTCGAAATGTTTATCGTGGTCGGAGACTATCTGTTGGGGAACGCTAATCGTGAAATGACGTAGTTAAAAAAGAAACATGTCGTTGTTTCACCTTTGCAGTTGAAAGTGGGCATGGCCTAAGCCCACTTAGTGAAGTAATCGGTAGCCACAATGATGTATTTATGGCCACCGGTCGAGGTGGGAGTGATCCTCATGAAGTCGATCGCCCACTTACAAAAGGGATCGACTTTGACCACGAGGTGTAACGACGCAGGGGGAGTCCTTTTCTTTGGGGAAAAGAGTTGACAACTACGGCAGTGCTTGACTGCCTCGATGCAATCAGCAAAGATGGATCGCCAAAAATAGTCGACACATAAAATCTTTTGAGCGGTTTCCAAACCCGAAAGGTGGCCACCGCATGCTCCACTGTGAGAGTCATTAAGGACCATTTCAGCCTTGTCGTGGGTGAGGCAACGACGTAATATGGTGTCGACGCCCCAACGATACAGAACATCTCCAATTAAGAGATGACGAGCAGCTTGATGTCGGATGGGTTGTCTATCTTCACAGCTCAAATGAGCCTCGAACTTATGGGTGCACAAGTACAAGAGAATTCCCCCATACCAAGGGTCTTCTGTGGAGATGACGAATAGGAAGTCGTCGGGAAGGTCATCCTTGAGTGGTGGTGGTGTGGACAACGGGGGCAGGTCTGTCATGAGCGCAGCTAGCGCTAGTGCCTTGGTTCTTTTTGAGGAAACAAAATCCAAGTCGAATTCTTGGAGAACGACTACCCACTTGGTTGCGCGGCCTTGTAGCAGGTGACGGCTCAAGAGGTACTGCATTGGGTTGGAGTCAACCACTACTCGGGTATGTTTTGTGATGATGTAGTGGTGCAGTTTCTGGACCGAGAATACAATGACGAGGGCCATATTCTCCTCAGGTGAATATCGTAGAGGGGGACCTGTCAGTTTCTAGCTAACGTAATAAATCATGTGCTCTTGACGAGCATCGTCTTCCAGGACCAAAAACCTAGCAATGGAATTTTCTGAGGCCGACACATAAAGGATGAAGTCTCGGTTGAAGTCGGGTGCAGAAAGTAATGTTGCGGGAGCCAGAGCTTGTTTGAGGGCGTCAAATGATTATCGCGCCTGCTAATCCCAAATGAATGGAATGTTGGAATGAAGCAGCCACAAGAAACCGTTAGATTTCGTCGTGTATTCCGGTACAAAGCGACGAAGGAAATTGGCCTTGCGTTGGAGACTCTACAATTGGCGCAGATTTCGTGGTGACGGGAGATCAAGAATGTCTTGAACTTTAAGAGGGTCAACTGATATCCCTTTGTGGGACATGATGAACCCAAGCAGACGGCCCGTTGGGACACAAAAAATGCACTTTAGGGGGTTCAAGTAAATTTTGTACTTGCGACAGCGCAAAAAGACTTGTCACAAGTCATCTATGTGTTGTGCTCGCTTCCGTGACCGAGAAGTGAGGTCATCAAGATAGACCAAGATAATGTGTATCAGGTCGTGGAAGCAATACATCATTGCGCGCTGGAAGGTGGATCCGGCGTTCTTCAGTCCAAAGGACACCACTCAATAGGCAAATGTGCCCTAGGGGGTTGTGAATGCGGTCTTGTAACGATCTTCCTTCTGGATCTGAATTTGATTGTATCTGAAAAAACCATCTATGAACAAAAAGACCTCATGTTCGGCGCATGCGTTAATGAACGAGGTTGGGAAGTTGTCTTTTGGACAAGGAAAATTCAAATCTCGAAAGTCAGTACAGACGCGGATGGTGCCTTGTTTTTTGTTCATGGGAATAGGGTTGGAAACCCAAGTGGTGTATGCAATGGGATAGATGAAACCGATTGTGCACAATTTCTTGATTTATGCTTTGACTGCAACAACTTTGGAAGGGTGGATGGGTCGTTGCTTTTGATGAACGGGTGCCATGTCATGCTAGGTATCGATATGGTGCTCAACAATGGATGGATCCAGCCTTGGTATCTCGGTATAAGACCAAGCAAAGACATCGTGGAACTCTTCAAAAAGCGCTTTGTAGGCGGCGACTTATTCAGAGGAGAAGGATGCCCCCAGTGTGATCTCTTCAACAATCTCTGGATTGATTGAGATGTTGATCTTGATGGTGGGTGAGATATTGGCCATGTTCCCCTCTTCAAAATATTAGGTGCCGAAATGAGGTCTTTAAACCAATCAACTTTCCTGTGGATGAAATATTTGGTCTCGATTGAAAATTGATCGGATGATGACGTGGGTTCTTCGGGAATGAATAATGAGCGATGGTGCATGTCGTCCCAAGGGTATTCAGGAGTAGTTAAGGCTTCAAGTATCTCGTCATCATTGTAGAAGCAACATTGGGACATATCCGAGAGATTGCCAATGGTTGCGGAGATAGGAGGGTCTACGGAACTGGACATCATGTAAATAATCATGGTCTCTGAGGAAGGATTCAAAGGGTGGATTTCCTCAATAACAGTGATCTCGGATTCAAGGGAATGTTTTCGGAGATTACGGAGGGAAGTTCAAAACTCGGCCAAGTCTTGGCAGTGGTGAGAATAATGTCCATACAATTCGCAAAGGGCCCGTGCATGGTTTGTCCTCAAAGACTTGTTTTTTGTTGTTGTCCCACTCGGGAGGATAACCACCGGAAAGTTTTCCGTTGTATCCATGGAATCTGAGTCTGTGCAGATGATGGGAATATCAGGACAATTTTGGGTTGCATGACCATGTACACCACACCCAACGCATGGTGGATTCTATCGAGATTCAGCTGCTGCTTTAGCGTTCTTTCCCCTAGCCCTCTTTGGGTGGGGCAAGGTTGGTGTAGGTGCAGAAGGTGGCTTTTGTGGGCCAAGAGGGGGGAGTGTCTCGACCGCAATGGGTTGAACGAGAGTCAACAACAACCTGGGGCATTGGAGGTTGTGTAGCTGGTTCGAGGTACCACACAGGGATCCCCAATGTGAGATTGGGTAAGTTCGGAGTAGCCATCACTGGATTACTCATAATGTTGGGTGGGGGAAAAAGGAAGGGAATTGTATGGACTGGAAGATAATTCCCTAGTGACTGCATCTGAGGCTACGTCTGCGAATGGGGTTGTGGCTACGAATGTGTAATATCCCAAATCCTGATATTTTCTATTTCTAAGCAAATATGCTGATACAACTGGGCATGCAAACTGCCATGCAAAAATCCTTATTTTATAAGAAAAATTAGGGTTAGGGTTTGTGAGATAGAATGAACACTTACCATTGATAAGCCGGCTAGACTGCTTTGGAGAACGTATGCAAGCATCGAGAACTGGATCGAAGACGGGTAGATCTCTTCTACTTCCGGTGAACCCCCAGTAGCAAGAACCCCAGTCAGAAAAGGGTGACGCTTTCAGTGAAGGAGGTGTCCGATGAAGCTGCCAATTTGTAGGGCTGATAGCCTTCCCGTGCCAGAGAGAATTCCTGGTACATGCGCAATTTCTGAGACCTCTAGGCAGAATCGTGACTTGCTCTGGTGAGACAGCTGCTCACGCCCCTAGGATCTCGAAACTGCTGATAACTTCTTCGGATGAGCACAGACGGATCTGATAATCACCGTGTACCGGAGTATGATGCTGATGATGAGAATGGTGTCTGAGTTTCGGAGTAAAGCTCAGATTTGAAGGCCCAGCAACTAATTAGGGATTTCTGGCTGAAAACCCCCTCCTTACGGTTGCACACGTGTCCCTGCAATGATCTATACCATATACTGGATAACTTATGAATGAATGAAGAACAAGTGGTGAACCTGTATGGCTTACCCTGAATAAGAATAGGACAGATGTTTCACTGCCAAAATCCTATTAGTTGAAGACTCCGTCTCCAACCCCAACTGCTGTGCTGCTATCCAAGAGCTCCCAAAATAATCACAATCAAAAGTGAAGTCTCCTTTCGCTTTATCCTCTATTTATAATGTTCAACTGCAAAAGCCCTAATCGTTGACCTAATTAGGTCACTTTATCTTCTAATTTTCTGTTGACTTGCATGCATGCGGATGGAGACTTAAAGAGTGCATGCATCATTAAATAATGCTTGGATGGCATGCACGAAGGTGGCCTTTGGCCCCGGTGGCCCTTCTTGAACTAATGATGATGCCCTAGATCTTCTATGGATGGCATTAGTCCTTAGCTGGTTCCCTAGCTGTCAGTAACCGCTCGAACCCACAGGAATCACATAGGTTAGCGGTATTGGGCCTCAAGGCCTAATTGGAAGAGGACATTACAGTCCTCCCCGCTTGAGATTGCTTGTCCTCAAGCAACTTCAAACTGGGATGCTGCAATACCTGTTCACCTTCCCAAGTGGCATCCTCTGGTGGTAGTTCCTTCCATTGAACCAAGTATTCTCTGATTATCCTGTTCCTGAACTTCCTCTCTCTAGTCTGTATGATCCTTTCAGGAATCAGTATCAGCAGTCCTTCATCATCTAAAGGAGGAAATTCAGTGGATGGAGCAATGTGTTTCCCAAGGGTCTTCTTCAGATTATATACATGGAACACATTGTAAATTTTGCTTTCCTGTGGAAGTTCTAGTTCATATGCCACCTCTCCCACTTTCCTGATTATTCTGTATGGTCCATAGAAGCGGGGTTTTAACTTATCTGCTCCTTTCTTCTTAAGTGAGGACTGTCTGTAAGGCTGGAGCCTTAAGTATACTAAATCCCCTACCTCAAAGCTCCGCTCATTCCTATGTTTGTCGGCATACAACTTCTATTGCTTCTGGGTTGTTTGTAAATTCTCCTTTAATATTTTCAGAATGTCCTGACTGTCCTGTATCCAATCCTTAGCCTTAGGAGCCCTACTATCTCCAAATGCCAAATCTACATAGTCCAAGGCATTGTAACCATATAATTCCTTAAAAGGAGCCATCCTAATAGACATGTGACAGGTAATATTGTAGCAATACTCCCCTAGGTGTAGCCATTTGATCCAGGTTCGCTGCTGCCCTGCTACATAGTTCCTTAAATATCCTTCGATCCACTTGTTGACTATTTCTGTTTTCCCGTCACTCTAGGGATGATAACTCGTACTAGTAGCCAGTTCGGCCCCCACCAATTTGAACAGTTCCTGCCAGAAGGCCCCCGTGAACCTACTATCCCGATCACTGACAATGGTCTTAGGTAACCCGTGTAACCTAAAGACCTCCCTAAAGAATAACTCAGCTACTTGAGCTGCCAAGTAGTCTGATGATATTGAGAAGAAATGTGCAAACTTGGTTAGTATGTCAACTACTACCTATAAACAATCTCGCCCTTGGACCTTGGGCAATCCTGAAATAAAGTCCATGGAGATGCTTTCCCACTTCTATTTTGGAATCGGTAGTGGCTGGAGTAACCCTGCTGGATCGGTGTTTTCAATCTTGTTCTGCTGACGGATGCTACATTCTCGGACATGCTGCATGATTTCCCCCTTGAGGCCCTTCCATGAGAACCTCTCTCTGATCTGCCTGTAGGTTTTTAAGAAACCTTGATGCCCTGATAAAGGAGAATCATGGGATGCCTGAATGATCTTTTTCCTCAATGTGGATTCTAGAATGAGGTATATCCTGGTTTTGTAATAGATGATGTCATCCACAATCCTGTACCTGTCATCCTGAATTTTCCCGTCCAATAATTCGCAAGCGAATTTATTTTTGGAGTATTCTACTAAGAGAAGTGCTCTCCAATCCGTGGATATACTACTAAGAGATTATGGGGCTGGACTCCTGGATAATGCATCAGCTACTACATTGCTCTTACCTTTTACATACTCGATCTCGAAATCGTAAGCATGTACTTTGCTGACCCATTTCTGCTGTCGCTCATTCAGTTCCTTCTGCTCCAAGAAATACTTGAGGCTGTTATGATCGGTTTTGATTTTGAACTTACTACCCACCAAGTACTGTCTGAATTTTGTGAGAGCATGCAAGATGGCTAGCATCTCTTTGTCATATATGGAGTAATGGCGCTCGTAGTTCTTCAGTTTACGGCTCTCAAATGCAATAGGGTGATGATTCTGCATCAACACTACTCCTAACCCTTCCCCTGAGGCATCACATTCTACTACAAAGGGTTGTGAGAAGTCTGGTAATGCTAGAACTGGACAAGAACTCATAATAACCTTCATCTCCTCGAAAGTTTTCTGTGCTAAGTCTGTCCAAGTGAACGCCCCCTTCTTGGTGAGATCTGTGAGGGGTGCTGCAAATTGGGAGAATCCCTTAACGTACCGTCGGTAATAAGTGTACAGACCTAGGAACCCTCTCAATTCTGTAACTATTTTTGGCGCGGGCCAATCTCTGATAGCTCGGATTTTCTCCATGTTAACCTATACTCCTTCTACATTGACTACGTGTCCTAAATACAGCATTTCCTTCATGCCAAACTCACACTTGGACATTTTTGCATAAAGAGAATGTTCTTCTAAAATACTCAATGCTTCGTCCAGGTGTTTCAGATGCTCTTCCCATGTTTTGTTGTAAATCAGGATGTCATCAAAGAATACGAGCAAAAACTTACGTAGCTGTGCTCTGAAGGTGTGGTTCATGCATGACTGAAAAGTGGCTGGAGCATTGGTAAGTTTGAAGGGCATGAACAAAAACTCATAGTGACCATAGTGACAGCTAAAAGCTGTTTTGGAGATGTCTTGGTCCCTTACCCTGATCTGATAGTACCCCAAGCGAAGATCGATCTTGGAGAAGTATTGAGCTCCCCGAAGCTCATCCATGAGTTCGTCAATTCTGGGAATGGGATACCTGTTCTTAATGGTCTTCTTGTTGAGTGCTCGATAATCGATGCACATTCGCAGTGTACCATCCTTCTTTTTGACCAGTACTACTGAGGATGCGAAGGGGCTAGAACTGGGCCGAATATATCCAAGCTCCAGTAATTCTTTGATTGTTTTCTCAATCTCATCCTTGTACCTTTTGGGATGCCTATACGGAGTGGTGATGACTGCTTGTGTTCCCTCCTCTAGCTCGATGATGTATTCAAACCCTTGGTCTAGTGGTCTACCTGATGGAAGGTCCCGAAAAACCTTTTCATGTTTCTGTAGCAAGGCTTGAATGTCACTTGGGTGTTGTGTGCTGGTCTTTGGGGGTTTCCTGAAGGTGACTAAACATTCTGCAGCCCATTCTATATCATCCTGTCGAAGTACTGCCTCCATCCTCTATGACGAGACCAGTTTTGGGGGATAGGTGTTCATGCCCCTCAAAACTACTCGTTTGTCGTTTGGCCCCTGGAATTCCATTTCCATTGCCCTGTAATCTGTAGTGTATTTCCCTATAGAATAAAGCCACTGAACACCCAATACCACATGAGTATCCACTACATCCATTACATAAAAAGAGTCTGTCATCTGATAGTTACCTAAGGCGACATTCAATTTTGGGATCCAGTAGTTGGACTCGATGCTAGAGTTCTCGGCTACTGCTACAGTGAATCCTTTGAACTTCTCAGTCTGAATACCTCTCTTGGCTACCCAAGCGGAGTCGATGAAATTGTGGGTGGCTCCCCCATCAATCAATACTCCTACTCTGTGACCCTGTACTACTCCCCTGACCCTGAGAGTATGGAATCTTGGTACTCTAGATAATGTAGCAACGACTCCCTCTGGTGTATCACCCTAATGTGATTCCTCTTCTGTGGCCTCCTACTCATAATCGTCCTCATCACTGTCTGAATATACCTCAATGTAGTGAGCCTTCGCCTTCCCTGCACACCTGTGTCCTGGTACCCATGGTTCCTGACAGGTGAAGCATAGCTTCTTCCTTCTTAAGTATTTTCTAGTGTCCTCGTCTAACCAAGTTTTCTTGGGCACATCCTGCTGGAAAGGTTTCCTGTCCTTGTCCCTAACAGGAAAATTGGTTTTCAATGGGAATTTGTTTTTTGGGGACTGAATCCTGAAGATCTCTTGCTATGCTAATGGCATCCTGCAGAGTGAGGGGTTTGTAGGCTTTCACCCATCCCCGTAGTGGCTCTGTGAGGGCCTCAGGGAATAACATAGTCAATCTACTCTCTGACACATCTGTTAACATAACGGCTAGCCTCTGAAATTCTGAAATGAAAGCTTTTGCACTACCGGTCTGTTTGAGTTGAGCCAACTCCCTAAAATGTATCTCTGGATCTTTCCTGTCAAACCTCTCTATGAGCTTCTAAGTGAACTCACCATAGGAATGTATGGTGTTATGACCCAATGTCACCAATCCGTGGTACCACCACTTGTGAGCTTCTCCGTCTAGGTGAAGTGTAGCCAATTTAATGGCGTTCGTATCTGTCATGGGGTTGAGTTGGAAATAGGTGTCCAACTTTTGAACCCATATCCTCGCTGATCCTCCGCGAGTCCCATCAAAGTTTGGGATGGTCAACCTGCCCAAGGTCTTCTGCAACTCATAGTTGTGATTGAAACTCTTGTTGAAATTCCTAGGTCTGTTCCTACTCTTCATGTTGCAGAAATATGAAAAAGACATGGCAGCATGAAACTCATCTCCTAAATCTCTATACTCCTGTAGATAAGCCCCAAAAGGCTTGCTAGGTTCTACCTACATGACCGGGCCCCCTACTGTATCTGCCAAGAAGTGAGGCATGGTCGGCCTAATAGAAGGTCTGATGTATATGTGCGGAGTATTCTGAATGTTAGTGTACGCTACCTTTCCACTGCTGCTTGTAGATCCCCGATCTACTAGTGAGGGAGGTGTACTGTTGATACATGTTTCTGGATTCGTTGATAATCTGTTGATTGCATTGAGTACATCTTTTTGTCCTTTGGCTAAGTCTTGCAATGCAGAGACCAAGCTGTGAAACTCCATCCGATCCTCTTCTTCTCCCGTTCCTTTTCCCCTATCCGAATGTATACATGTTTGTTCCATGTCTGAATTGGTATCTTCTAGTTGGATATCTTCGAATTCTTCTGTGTATCTACTCTTCCTCCTCCTATAGGTTACAAAAAGATCCCCTTCTGTATTCATCTACTTTTCATTTCTTAAGCCCACAGCTGGCCAATAAAATAGCTCTGATACCACTGTAATATCCCAAATCTCGATATTTTATATTTCTAAGCAAATATGCTGATACAACTGGGCATGCAAACTGCCATGCCGCAAATCCCTATTTTATAGGAAAAATTAGGGTTAGGGTTTGTGAGATAGAATGAACACTTACCACTGATAAGCCGGCTAGACTGCTTCGAAGAAAGTATGCAAGCACCGAGAACTGGATCGGAGATGGGCAGATCTCTTCTGCTTCTGGTGAACCCCCAGCAGCAAGAACCCCAGTCAGAAAAGGGTGACGCTTTCAGTGAAGGAGGTGTCCGATGAAGCTACCGATTTGCAGGGATGATAGCCTTCCCGTGCCGAAGAGAATGCCTGGTACATGCGAGATTTTTGAGACCTCTAGGCAGAATAGCGACTTGCTCTGGTGAGACAGCTGCTCACGCCTCTAGGATCCTGAAACTGCTGATAACTGCTCCGGATGAGCACAGACGGATCTGATAATCACCGGGTACTAGAGTATGATGCTGATGATGAGAATGGTGCCTGAGTTTCGGAGTAAAGCTGAGATCTGAACGCCCAACAACTTATTAGGGCTTTCTAGCTGAAAACCCCCTCCTTACGGCTGCACACGTGTCCCTGCAATGATCTATACCATATACTGGATAACTTATGAATGAATTAAGAACAAGTGGTGAACCTGTATGGCTTACCCTGAATAAGACTAGGACAGATGTTTCACTGCCGAAATCCTATTAGCTGAAGACTCCGTCTCCAACCCCAACTGCTATGCGGCACGCTGTGCTGCTATCCAAGAGCTCCCAAAATAATCATAATCAAAAGTGAAGTCTCCTTTCGCTTTATCCTCTATTTATAATGTTCAACTGTGAAAACCCTAATCTTTGACCTAATTAGGTCACTTTATCTTCTAATTTTCCGTTGACTTGCATGCATGTGGATGGAGACTTAAAGAGTGCATGCATCATTAAATAATGCTTGGATGGCATGCACGAAGGTGGCCTTTGGCCCTGGTGGTCCTTCTTGACCTAATGATGATGCCATAGATCTTTTATGGATGGCATTAGTCCTTAGCTGATTCCCTAGCTGTCAGTAACCGCTCGAACCCACAGGAATCACATAGGTTAGCGGTATTGGGCCTCAAGGCCTAATTGGAAGAGGACATTACAGAATGGTGTTGCGATGGGGCTGTGGCTGCAGTTGGATTTCTGGTGCAACGGTGCTGGATTAGAGCATGCATAAATCCACAGTCTCGCTTGGTGCCCATGGAGGTGGTACCAAGGGGAAGGAAGTCGTCATGGAGGTGTCGGCGAACAACCCAGGGCCTACTACCAGCAATGAGGGGGTAGTCATGTTGTTGAAGGCAGTATCAAAAGTGGGGATAGCATTTTCTGGTGCGGTTGGCCCTTGCGGATCGTGGTAAGTTAGTTGGTCTACCGTCATAATCTTCTTGTCATGAGGGAACATCATGAGGCGAAAAATAGTGGATGCCACAACTCTCATGGCGTATATGTAACTCCTTCCCAGGAGAAAGTTATAATCCAACTGCGCGTTGACAACTTCTATGTCAATCAACACCATTTTACCGGCTAATGATATGGGGACGTGCGGAAGGATGCCTTGAGATTTTGTGGGGTAGTCGTCATAAGTGTGCAGTGTAGTGGTGGGTGGCTGGAGAAAGGGGGATCCAAATTTCTGCCAGGCCAACGTCGACATGACACAAATGGATGCCCCTTCGTCAACAATAAATCGGTGCACAACCAAATTCTGAATTGATACTGGAATATGGAAGGCGATGGTTGATGGCATTTTGGGTTCTCCATTGTCCAAATCAAATGTAATTAGTTTGGAGTTGGAGGGATCAACGACACCGAGTGTGACCAGCAATGCTTTTCATTGCAGTAGGCATGTTTTAGCACTTCTAAAGCAAACATGGCTGTAGGTGATTGGTCCAACTCATCAACGATGTTGTAGTTCACCGCGACTCTATCCGTGGCATTGTTGGCAACTCGCCGCACGGGGAATCGTGGTCCCCGGGCTGCCTCGTCAGTGGGGAGAGGGGGTAAATGAAGATGTATGGTGGTTGTGTTGGACGAAGAAGTCGTTGATGGGTTAGCGGTTTCAACATTGGATCCATACTGATTTCTCCTGGTCTGCAAATTGATCTCTTCAGTTTTCATGGCTAGTAGGTGGTGAACACTTGTCTCTATCAGCAGGGGCTACGGGAGCGGGTGGGGGCACAAGTGTGGTTGCTACCAGTCCTTGAAGTGGTAACGGGTTCTAGAGCACCATGGTTGGAGGGCCTGGTGATGTTGGATTAGGTTGAGCTTGAACTGCCGTATTGGTACCGCAATAAACTTCGTTCTGAATGACCTGCTTAGTGCCACCCATGAAGGGGAATTCATGTGTATAATGACTGTAGACGTCGCATAGGCTGCACGACTGGTTGGTCCGTAACAGAGCGTTTCGTTTAGGTGGGTTGGGTTGTCGAGGATTTTGGGGTGGCAGATTGGCGCTGGTGTTATTTGGAGGATTTGGCTGTTGGTCGCCTCCTTGTGGTTGGTTGTTCCCTCAGTTCCTGGCTCGATTTTTTTCCTTTCCCTTGTTGGTTATTGGGGGCAGGTTGGTTGGGGCAATTTTGCTAAGCAAAAACTTGTCCTGTGGGCATGGGGGGATTTGGAGTAGGGGCCAGAGTGGTTTGCATGGGTGGTGCATAATAGGCCAGAGGAGATGGAGGGGATACAAATATGGTCGTCTATCCTGAATATGGTTGTGTCGACCATGTCGGTGCATGGACCTGTCGAGTTGGCGCAGGTTGCATGTAAGAGGTCGTGGCTTCGGAATGGGACATCATCCTAGAATAGTCGAGTAGCGGGTGAGTTTGCGCAACACTAGGGGCATTGCTTGTGTGCGGTGGCATACTGGGAGGTGCTGCATAGTACGACTGGTACTGGGAGATGGAGCCTATGATGTTGTCCGCAGCGTGGGATTCCCCTGGCGCATCGCAGTGGATGGTGCCGAAACGTGGGGCATTTGAAATAATGGTGCAAAGGTATCCAGACTAAGCATAGATCAAGTCAAATTGCTAGGCCTTCAGGATGGCATCTTCCTCGGTTTGGGGACATTCGGAGGCGATGTCCTTAGCAACGGGTGGAAGTGAGGTTTTAAGAACCAATCAAGCAAGATCATGTCGTCAATATTGATCTTGCACGGGTGATCCGTAGGACCTCAACTTTAGTGCATTAAAAGTTTGTTGTAAAAAGAATGCGTGCAACAGGTTCATTAAAGGAACAACATTAATAGAAATTAAATGCTCAGAACAGGAATGAAAACCACCACACTGATAGACAGATACAAGGAAGAAAACACAGAAACAGAGTCACAGACAGAAGTTGATAACGGAGTTCACCCCCTCCACTGGGCTACGTCTCCGGGTCCCTCTCCAATGGGAACCGATCCAATTAATGGCTTTAAAATGATACAAATGGTTCTGGACTCTGCAAATCAATTTCAGCAGTATGGACAAAAGTCTGCAAGACCCTTTCTCTGGAATAATACAAATTGGCCTTCAAAAGCAAAGAAAAGCCAAATAAAATAGAGAAGACAGTCAACTCTTTACAATCATAGCAACTGAACATTAACAGTAAAGTCTTCAAGACCTTCTCTCTAAAAGTTACAAAACTAGACTTCAACAGACAAAAGAAGCCAAGTTATAACTGAGAATAGTCGAGTTCACAAGGAACAGCACATGGATAGTTTTCACAGCAAAATGCTCTCTCCAAGCTTCTCATAACCGAGAAACGTTGCACTGCTGCCCTCCAAAAACTTCCCACGAACTGAGTCCTCCCCTTGGAACCATCCCTGGTTCCTCTCCTTTATTACTCATCTTTTCCGTTACAAATGAGCCAAAACGTTCAAAGAAATGCGACTGTTCACATCCTGAAACCATTGCCTCATGCTGTTCATATGCCTTTCGACGTTATCCCAACTGTGGCATAACTGCCAAGAAAAGCTTTGCCAAACTATTACAAATAAGCTGTACACATTATGAAATCCTTCCACATCGTGATGTTCCACCTGCCATGCCAAGGATCTGACCTCCGGAACCATACGTGAACTAAACTTCCGGAAGTTCTAGTCATCCGTGCTTCCACCGTTGCGGAAGAGGATCAGCAACGGGCTCCGATGGTCTCAATCGGCGGTCATTTGGTTTTCGAGTCGGAACGTATGTTACTTTGGTTTCCGCAGTTGTGGCTCTTTTATCGCTCTGACTTCCGATCCGTTCCGAACGTCTTTAAGTTTCCGTCGTTGTGGAAGGAAAAAAGCTTGTAAGCCCCAACGTTGCGGAAGGGGAAAAGATTGTAAGCCCCAACGTTGCGGAAGGGGAAATGCTTTCGACTTTCGATCCTTATATATATATTTTTGCATCCAATTATCCCCACGGATAGACTAGTAGTTTGGCCGCCCGCCGTTGCGGAAGAAGATCCGATCTTGGTGTTTTCGCCATCCGTTTTTTTTTCAACCGCCGTTTCTGAACCATTGTACCATATTGGATTTTTAACGAGGAATAATCCGTCGGATCAATCCTCCCCATTGGAGAGCTTTTGGACCACCAAAATCCTGAATTATTCTGCAAGTAAGTGAGGGTATAGCTCCCTCACTTTTCCAATCTCCATCCACCTTGCTTTGCTTAGAATCTGCATATTAGTCTCCTTGTCCATGACCAAAGGAGGTTCATACCATTTAAAATTCTTTGCATATGCGACTGGAGATAAGCTCAAACAGAAAGAATGTTTACACTTCTTTTGAAATATCTCAAAACGATCATAAACAAAATTGAGCATTTTACCTTTCAATCTTCGCTTGGTGATCAACCAAACTTGCTTTTCGGCCTCAAAAGGATGATGATTTTCATGCCCACCTTTGCAAATTGCCTGACTCGTCTCCTGTTGTTCTTGCACTATCTGCTGCACTGTTTTCTTTGCATCATGATGTCCACCTTTCACATCTTCTGTGCCGAAAGAAAAGTTCACATGTGACTTCAACAAATAACAAAAACAAGCCTCAAAAGGAGATTTAATGCACTGCATGTGCTGCAACTGTTCACCCTGAACCTTAGGATGTTCATCACAATAATTTTGAATAAATTGAATAATCATCCGATTCATGCCAAGATTTGGAAAAGGCATGCTTTGCTGCAACTGCACTTCATGTTGTACATCTCTATTAAGTGATTTACCACTTTCCAATGCTTCACATTTAACTGCCATTAATGCAAACTTCCTACTAGCATTCACTATCATTTTCATTTGACTTGTAGTGACTAATGCCAGATTTGTTTTCATACGATGTGTACAAACAATATATTCCACACCACCTTTAAAGAGATGATATTTGTTCTGCTCTCTATAAAACACTGCTTTCCGGTCATACAAATATGGACTCCCAAGTACAATTCCACAAATGTCAAGTGGTACTACATCTAGTTCTACCTCATCCATAAACTTTTCAGTGATTGCAAATTTCAAAACACATTTCTTTGTAACTTGCAATTGTGTATCATTAGTAACCCAACTAAGAGGATAGGTTTTTTCACGAGGCGTAGTAACTAAATGCAATTTCTTAACCACTTCTTCTGATATCAAATTCACTTGAGAACCACTATCAAACAATGTATCAACCTTTGTATGATTTGTAATGACACGAACATGAAACAGTTCATTTCTTCTTTTATCACTTTGCATAGAAGTAGATAGCAGATTTGTACTTGTATTGGCACATGAACTTGAACTTGCATCAATGGAAAGAGATATACCTTTATCTTTACCTTGGATCCCTATGGCTGTGATCTTAGTCTCATCACCTGAATCAAATCCCAAGTCTTGAATTATTGCTGCAGTAGCTGCTTGATTATCCTTATCTTTGTTTTTATTTCTTCCCATCCACTTAGGCTTTAATTCCGGATGAAGTTTCCAACACTTTAAAACATCATGCCCTTTCTGACAATGTGAGCATGTGGGTCTCTCACCCTCTTTCGTGATGGTAGCTGTTTCCTTTCCCTTATCTTTGCTTTTATCTTTGTTGTCAAATTTAGATGACTTCTTCATAAACGAATCATCATCATGCTTACCCCTAGCTTCTAAATGTGTAGCTTGAACACATACATCATCCAAATTACTGGGGTTAAACATCAACAAAGTATGCCACAAATAAGAATGCATGCCACCAATATATTTAAGAAGAGTTTCTTGCGTATCCAATGCAACATTCAATGCAATAGCCCTCTTTCTAAATTCATGAGTATATTCCTGAATGCTTTGTCCTTTATCTTGTCTAAACATTTGCCAGCTCATTATTAATTGTTGCATGTGACCTAAAGGATAAAATTGCTTCCTTAATACTTCAATGAATTCATTCCAAACTGAAATAATTTTACCATTCTTTCGAAGATCTTGCTGAATCTTGCTCTCCCACCAAGTAAGAGCCATTCCACTCATCCTCAAAGTGGCCAATTGAATCCTGGAAGGGTCATCATTAAAGCCCTGCACCCAGCAATATTCTTCAAGCTGCTTGATCCAATTGTCTAATTTTTCAGCATCTACATCTCCATTATAAATAGGTAATTCAAATTTTACATCCAATTTGAAATAAGGCATATTAGGACTTGCATTATTTGAATGAGAAGTATGAGAAGAAGAAAAAGTATGATTAGTGTCAGGAGGACCACCATCACCTCCTACTCCTTTACCCTTTTCTTCCTTCTTCACTTCTGCATCTCTGGATGAAGATCCTTCTTCTTTCTTCTTCCTTTCTGCTCACTCATCGAGTAGAATTTCCATCATGGCTTTCATGTTCATAAAAGCCTCCAGAAACTCAGTTTCAGAGATAACAGGTTTTTACTGTTCGGTATGTCATTCTTCTTCCCCTCATGGAGAAGACATGGTTCTTGAGAATGTTCTCCTTGAGCCAATCTCAGGATCTCCTTCAACTAATTCTCCTTCACCAAGCTTTAACCTGGACCTGGTAAGCATTCACAAACTTGCACAACAGTCAACTAGCTCTGATACCAAAATATGATCCGTAGGACCTCAACTTTAGTGCATTAAAAGTTTGTTGTAAAAAGAATGCGTGCAACAGGTTCATTAAAGGAACAACATTAACAAAAATTAAATGCTCAGAACAGGAATGAAAACCACAACACTGATAGACAGATACAAAGAAGAAAACATAGAAACAGAGTCACAAACAGAAGTTGATAACAGAGTTCACCCCCTCCACTGGGCTACGTCTCCGGGTCCCTCTCCAATGGGAACCGATCCAATTAATGGCTTTAAAATGGTACAAATGGTTCTGGACTCTGCAAATCAATTTCAGCAGTATGGCCAAAAGTCTGCAAGACCCCTTCTCTGGAATAATACAAATTGGCCTTCAAAAGCAAAGAAAAGCCAAATAAAACATAGAAGATAGTTGACTCTTTACAATCACAACAACTGAACATTAACAGTAAAGTCTTCAAGACCTTCTCTCTGAAAGTTACAAAACTGGACTTCAACAGACAAAAGAAGCCAAGTTATAACTGAGAATAGTCAACTTCACAAGAAACAACACATGGATAGTTTTCACAGTAAAATGCTCTCTCCAAGATTCTCATAACCGAGAAACGTTGCACTGTCGCCCTCCAAAAACTTCCCACGAACTGAGTCCCCCACTTGGAACCCTCCCTGGTTCCTCTCCTTTATTACTCATCTTTTCCGTTACAAATGAGCCAAAACGTTCAAAGAAATGCGACTGTTCACATCCTGAAACCATTGCCTCAGGCTGTTCATATGCCTTTCGACGTTATCCCAACTGTGGCATCACTGCCAAGAAAAGCTTTGCCAAACTGTTACAAATAAGTTGTACACATTATGAAATCTTGCCACATTGTGATGTTCCACCTGCCATGCCAAGGATCTGACCTCCAGAACCATACGTGAACTAAACTTCCGGAAGTTCTAGTCATCCGTGCTTCCGCCATTGCGGAAGAGGATCAGCAAAGGGCTCCGATGGTCTCAATCGGCGGTCATTTGGTTTTCGAGTCGGAACGTATGTTACTTTGGTTTCCGCAGTTGCGGCTCTTTTATCACTTCGACTTCCAATCCATTCCAAACGTCTTTAAGTTTTCGCCGTTGCGGAAAAGGAAAAGCTTGTAAGCCTCGACGTTGTGGAAAGGGAAAAGCTTGTAAGCCCCGATGTTGCGGAAGGGGAAATGCTTCCGACTTCCGATCCTTATATATATATTTTTTGCGTCCGGTTATCCCCGCGGACAGACTAATAGTCTGGCCGCCCGCCGTTGCGGAAGAAGATGCTCTTCCGACCTCCGATGTTGCGGAAGGAGATCTCTTCCGACCTCCGATCTTGGTGTTTTCGTCGTCCATTTTTTTTTTCAACCGTCGTTTCTGAACCATTGTACCATATTGGATTTTTAACGAGGAATAATCTGTCGGATCAATGGGCTGCGACGTCGCCGCCACTCGTGGATGTGGTCAGTTATGTGAGTCGCAGTGTTTTGGCGGAAAGATAGCAGGATTTCTACTCCCTCGTCATAATGGACAAGGAGTTGGAAATACTGTAGGAACATGAAGGCCAAAGAATTGAAGTACGGATAGGAGGCTTGAGGTAGCTCTATGTACCATTTGGTTGCGGAACCTGTGAGGGTGCATTGGAACAGCTTGAGTCTCATGGAATCGACTACAATGTTGTTCGATGAGCACCAT
The DNA here is from genome assembly GCA_001517045.1 of Pseudotsuga menziesii. Classification (NCBI taxonomy): domain Eukaryota; kingdom Viridiplantae; phylum Streptophyta; class Pinopsida; order Pinales; family Pinaceae; genus Pseudotsuga; species Pseudotsuga menziesii. Next base: position 249,329 of record LPNX010258678.1, read on the forward strand.
AGATGAAACAACATTATGTGGTTTTGGGGGAACTCCCCTATCTTCCCTTCAAACTTTGGAATTTCTGAAGGGAGTTTGGTTGGCATGGGAGGACAATGGGATTGAGGATAGATTCGGTCGTTGGTCAACCTAACTAGATCAGGCAAGTTTAGGCGAGCCATGAATGGGAGGTTAGACCCAAGGTTGGGATGAGGGGGGCCGAAAATGGCGCTGAGATTTGCAGGGGCGTTGTGTCCTTGCATGACTGGGGGTACCTGAAACTAACTTCCCGCCACGGGGATAGTCGGAATAGTAGTGGAAGGACCACTGCCCCCAGGCACGAAAGGGGGCACTGTGGGAATCACAGAAGTTGGTATAGGGCTGCCACCAATGGGTAGCGAATTGATCACATTATTCCCAGCAGTATTGGGATCGTCGGTCAGGATGTTGGCCGTGATCGGAAGAAGGGATGTAGGTCCACTGCCAATCACCCCTTTGGAGAAAGGATTGGGGTTTATGCCATCCATGGGGCTGGACGGTGCGGTGTGCAGATGAGGCTCAGATTGGTAGGAATCTGAGTCAGAGTCAGAGGCCATGTGGCCTTCCGACCACAAAGGTTGTCGAGAATGTTCTCGAAGGTGCTGGTTTAACGGCCCAAACTGAGGGGATTCCCCCCTGAGACGAGAGGAGGATCACGGTGGATCAATGGTGTTTGTTTGATAGAAACAAGTAATGCAAATTGGACCTCGGTTTAATGGCTTCCTATTGGCTTACCAATACTGCCAGAAGACAACGCTTGGATTTTTCCCCACGGGTTTTACTAGTCAATCGAAAGTGGTCGTCGGCCTGTTTCGCTTGGTAATTCCTCTCCTTGGCCAGCTACTTTGGGGTTCCTGTGGTACTCCTCATAATGAGTTTTAGGGAATATCCCAAGCACTTCCCACAGTTATGGCAATTAGGGACTTATGTCCTCAAAATGAAAAATTTAATTTAAAGTAAATTGGTTACTTTTAAAGGTTTGCTCGAGGTCATGAACCGAGGTTGGTTGAATTAAATGGTGTGGTTGTGTGCACTTTTGTGAATGAGTCTTGTTTAAATTATTTTTTCAATTATTGGTGAGCAAGTGGTCCTAGTTTTTCTGTAATATGGTTCGATCATGCAATGGGAAATATGAACTGTAATGTGTAAACCGGTGAAATAAACATAGCTCGAGCGCAACTGAAACTACAAAACTGCAAATCTGTAATGTGTCTGCCCTGTTTTTGTATCCCCTTAAGCCAAGAAAGAATGTTGGGCTCTCATCAAAGTGGGAACAATCCCACCCGTAGATCCACAGGTTACTCTTCAAATGCAAGGTTGCTCAACATGGAGGACGCGAACGCCATGAAACCCCCAACGGTTTCCACCCCCTCTAGCTGCCAAGTCACTTTTTTTTAATGGACTAAAGCAATCACAAACATAGGTGCCTATTACTACACTTGTTCAACCCTCCATCTTATATCAGAAGACCTCGAAGGGCGATGAATGAGTAGAGCAAGAAGGGCTAGACAAGGAGGTTAATTCCCAATGTATTTAACTATGAAAGATTGAATATAAACTGGCATGAAATTAACAACATAGTAATCAGATTGATATCTAAACAATTACTGAAACAGACAGTCGAATGCAGAAAGAACTGAAAAAAAGAGCCAGGTCACTTCTATTTACTGGATAGCGGCGACTTGGTCGTACCAACGGTCCAAACAGCAGCAACAGGGGCAAAGAAGGTAGTAACAATGCCCAAGGGGGAAGGTCGCTTCTTTTGGGGCTGAATAGGCGACTAGGTCGCACCTTTAGGCCTTAAACCAGTGACTGCCTCCTAGAGGCTTAGTCACACCTTTATGGGAAAACCAGTCAACCGGGTCGTTTCTGTAGGGCCAGAACAAGTGATTGGGTCACCTCTTTCAGCCTGAAACAGGGGACTCGGCATGAAAGTAAGAAAATTTTAAAACGGATTCAGGTACGACCTTCAGTAACTAGTACTGGTGTCAAATGGACTCGGATCGGCCCTGTGAGGGCTCGATCAAGTGCAAAAATGAAATAAAAACAACAAAAAATAAATAAAACTAGGGATCCTAAAGGATCGACTCAGTATGGTCTCCAATCTATAGCTGGGAAAAACCCCTAGCCACGTGCAAAAGCACCTACCTTCCGTCTATAGGATGAAAGGATAGAGTCAATGGATGAACAAAAACCTGCAACTAAGTGTTAGAAATAAACTAAGCAACAATATTTAAACTATGAACTAAATAAAAAAAACAAGAAAACCATTATACCTCAAATCTGTTTTGGAAGGGGGCCACCATGCCCAAACTAAGAAGGTTACTCTCCACAGGAAAGGATTGGGTGGATTTTTTACTCAACACATCAAGGAAAGGGCAAATGGGGAAATGAGGTGAATGGAATGAATGGCTTGAGAGGAAAGGTCTCTCAAGGCACTCATGCGACTATAGTAACGGCACACAGAGAAATAGTCATGAGTGATGGGGACCCCCACCCCTCCTTTTATAGTTTTTCTCATGTTTTTAGAGTTTTAAGCCCCTGGTTAGGGTTTTGGGCCCTACCTAGGGTTTTAAGCCCCCTTTCTCTTATTTTTAGCTCTTTTTAAGGGTTTTAGGCCTTTTAGGACTTTTAGCTCTTTTTTGGAGGCTTTAACCCATTTGTGACATTTTTAGCTCATTTGTGAGCTATTCTGGCTCTTTTGGTGGTTTTTAAATCCTTTTTTATTATTTTATCCTTTTGAGAGAGAAACATAGGTTAAATGTGGGGGTGGGGGTACAATGGGTTAGGAAAGAGATGTATGTAGGTGGTGTAGGCCTTATAGAGTAGGTTAGGCAAATTTTTGCATTAACATCTCTATCAGGCGGAGATGAATCAAATTCCTTAAGGTCCAAACCTTTCTTCAAAGTTAACACTCTAAAAGGGGTTTACCCATGAAGAGATTAGATCTCTTTCGATGCTTGGTAGGCCAATATTAATATGGATCTATGCTAGTATTATGTTATAACTTCACATGCTTCATATACCCCATGGGGGCGCATCAAGTTCCTAGGGAGGGTGACTTTATTACTTGGTGATTTGTATCTTGAGTTAAATGCTACTATAAAAGTGGGTTATTATTCCCTAGGGGTGAATTGAGCCCCCTAGGATGTTATTTGATGCATCTCCCATGTGTATCTATCATTGTATCAGGGGCATAAGATATATTCCCCCCTCGCCCCCCCCCCCCCCCCCCCCCCCCC
>LPNX010258678.1:252633-272364 GCA_001517045.1 Pseudotsuga menziesii
TTGGTTAGGGATTGTTCTCCTCTCTTAACTGTAAAAGAGAGAGAGCTGCTAATTTGTAAGGGACTCTTGCTTCTTCATTGAATAATATCAAATATTTTGTGATATTAGATGATTATGGATCTATTTTCTATCTTTCTGAGCCTCTTCTGTTGAAATATTGCAACTTCAAAGGGTATTCTAAATGTATTTTACTGGTGTAACCGAAGGGAGATGTTATTATTCCTCCGTCGAGATGTTACTATTGTAATTGGTCATCATAGAGTCATGAGGTAAATCCTCCATTGTGAGTCGGGTCATTAGTACCCTAATGAATAATATAAAATATTATTTTGAGTCTTCCTAGGTGAAGTCGGCCCAGTCAGTTAAGTGGGGGCGACTTGTCTAAGGTAAAAGTTAGTTGACATAATGTGTATAAACAGAGTTGCGGTGTTCCTCATTATAACACAGACTCACTCATTTGTGTAATGCATATAAGAGAGAGAGAGAGAGAGAGAGAGAGAGAGAGAAAACAATGAGAAGAATACATGTTTTTGGGTTATATCTTATACAAAGGAAGTTTTGTTGGGTTTTCTTCCCCTTGAGGGTTTCTCAGGATAAATATTGTATCTATCTTGTGATTGTGTTTCTTTCAGTGATTCTGCATATGCTACTATTGTGAATTTGAATTGTAAACCAATGATATCTATTCTAGCATATGAAATATTAACATGTTATTAGAGCTAGCCTTAATAGAACAACTTTCACAAGGTGAAACTCTCTCTCCTCCCTCTCTGGAAGAAATTAAGGTTTCTGCAAAGTTTGGAATTTGGAAGATCTGCTTGTCTAGAAAGTTGTGCCTCCCTAGAGCTCATCTATTGAGCCTAATATCAAAGTTTTTGGGTGATTTAATCTCCAGGAAATCCAAACCCTACTTTGGCCCTAAACAAAAAAACTACAGAAAACCTGAACTAAAAATTCCGCAGAAGTTGCAACCTCACAAGCAAGTTTTGAAGGGTGAATATTTCAGATCTCCAAAAACCAAGTGGACCAATAAACTCACCTCAGTTAAGCGCATCTCCTTGTAAGGTCAACTTTTTTTTTTGAGAAATTTGAATTTTTAGTGACCTCCTGGAAAGCACAACCCCAAGCACTAAGCTTGAGGATAAACTAGAAGGCATAGAAAACTTCCTAGCATGGAAGTATAGGATTGGTCTCATTCTCAGAGAGAATGGTCTTGAGAAGTACATCAAGGATGAAGGTGCAGAACCTAAAGAAGATGAATCTAAGGAGAAATATGAACAAGACCTAATCAAGGAAATGAGGATGATTGTTGACTCTATCAAAGATCACTTGATCCCTCAAGTGTCATCTAAGAAGACACAAAGAAAATGTATGATGCACTTTCTAGAATGTATGAGGGAAGGAACATCAACAAAAAGATGAATCCAAGAGCTCAATTGAAGGGCACCAATATGAGAAAAGGAGAATCAATTCAATATTACTTCACAAGGGTATCCCAGTTCAGAGAAAAACTAAGTGGCATTGGAGACACCCTTGATGAGGTTGAACTAGTTATGGCTGCTCTCAATGGTCTCACTAGACCTTGGGACTCATTCATACAGACTCTGTGTGCCAAAAAATAAAGTATGAATTTTGGCATAGTATGGGAAGATTATATTCAAGAAGAAGATAGAGTAGCTAATAGAGAAGCTCTACTCAGAGAAGATGATCAAGATCTAGCCATCCATATTAAATGAAGAAAACAATCAAACTTCAAGAAATGTAACCATAAACTTTCAAAGAATAAGTTTCAAAATAAAAAGAAGGAATACTCAAAGTATCAATGCTACAATCGTCATAAGACATGACAGCTTGCCAGAGAGTGTCCATCACCAAAGAAGAACAACAAAAACAAGAGACATCATGCTAATATAGTTGAAGATGAGGATGAGGATGAAAGACCTCAAAAAAGACTAACAAAAGAAGAAGATGTAGATGAATATGTGTAATTCTATGAACTCTCTAGGTCTGTAACACCTGGAGAAGATACATGGCTTATTGATAGTGGTCCTTCAAAGCACATGATAGGGAAGAAACAAACTCTGTCAAGACTTAAAGAAAAGAACTCTCCTCGAAAGTTATCAATGGGAGATGACTATCAATATCCCATCAAAGGTGTTGGTGAATCAAGCTACAAGCTTGACTCTAGGACTTCCATGAAGATGAAAGAAGTACTATATGTACCAGGTTTGAAAAAGAATCTACTTTCCATCTCAACCCTAGATAAGAAATGATATAGAGTTACTTTTATAGATGGACAAGTACTTACGTGGTATAAAGGAAAGACCCTTGAAAATGTTGTGGTCATTGGTGACGAAGGAGGGTTGCACAAACTCAAAGGACATCTAGAGACAACCCTTGTCCATGAGACTACCAGCTCAAGTGAACTGTGGCATAGGAGGCTTGCTTACATCAACTACAAAGCACTACCCTATGTGAGCAAGGTGGTAACAAGGTTACCAGATCTGAAGATTGATCACGAGGGAGCTTGCAAAGGATGTGCAAGAGGAAAAAACATCAAGAATCCCTTTCTGAAAAGTGAAACAAAAACTAAAGATACATTAAAACTAATTCATTCTGATGTATGTGGTGCTATGCCCTCCATATCATTAAATGGATATGAATATTATGTCACATTTATTGATGTCTATTCAAGAAATACATGGATATACTTCTTGAAGAACAAGAGTGAAGTGTTTAGAAAACTCAAGGAATTCAAAGCCTTGATAGAGAACCATTTAGAAAGAAGAATCAAGAAACTGGGATCAAATAACGGTGGATAATATACTTCAAAAGAATTTGAAGCATTCTGCAAGGAAGCAGCAATCAAGAGGGAACTAACCACTTCCTATAATCCCCAACAGAATGGTGTTGCAGAAAAAAAGAATAAAACCATTATGGAAGCAGTAAAGACCATCTCACAGTGCTCTTGGATTCAAGAATCCTGAAGAAATGTATACAGGAAAGAAACCTAAAGTGAGCCATCTCAAGATATTTGGTTGTCCAGCATATGTGCATATTCTGAAAGAGAAGAGAACCAAGTTGGATCCGTCTGGAAATAAGGGAATATTTATTGGATACTGTGAAGTATACAAAACCTTCAGAATATACATTTCAAAATTCCATCATATTGAGATTAGTAGGGATGTAACATTTGATGAAGAGACAACTCTCAAGAAATATAGAAGGTGTCAGCTTAAAGAAGTACATGAAGAGGATGTACCTCCCAGAATGGTAGAAGTTGAACCCTCTCCTGAAATAGTAGCATCTGAAGATTATCATATGCTAGAACCTAAGGAACCCCCTACTATGGATATCTCTTGAAAGAGAAAACCTATTTGGGTAATAGAAATCATACAAGAAGCAGAGAAGTATGGAGCTCCAGAAGGCTCCACAAGAACAAGCAAGAGATCAAAGCCATACTCCAGTTATGTAGCTTTGATGTGCGACCTTGTAGATCAAGAGCCCACCAGTTATGAGGAAGTTGTACAGAAGAAAGAATGGGTTGAAGAAATGACGGAAGAATACCAGTCAATAATGAAGAATGATGTTTGGGATATAGTACCCAAACCATAAAACAAGATTGTGGTATCTTCAAAATGGATCTACAAGATAAAACATGTTGCTGATGGAAGTATTGAATAGTACAAGGCAAGATTTGTGGCTAGAGGATTCTCTCAGAAAGAGGGGATTGATTATTGCTCCAGTAGGAAGGTACACTTCCATCATAACCATCATGGCACTTGCTTCCATGATGAAATGGGATCTACACCAAATGGATGTAAAAAAAACCTTCCTGAATGGTGTGATTGAGGAAGAGGTTTACATTGAACAGACACAAAGATTTAAAATCGAAGACATAGTGACTCATTTATGTAAGTTGAAAAAGGATCTGTATGGACTGAAGCAAGATCCTACAGCTTGGTATGGTAGAATAGATATCTTCTTGACAAGCTTAGGCTTTACCAAAAGTAAAGTTGATCCTAACCTTTATATGAAGATTATGGAAGATGAACTTGTCATACTACTACTGTATGTAGATGATTTATTTCTGACTAGAAATGAGAAAGATATCATAGATTGCAAGAAGAAGTTAGCAGAAGAATTCGAGATGAAAGATCTTGGATTGATGCAGTATTTCCTCGGGATGGAAGTGTGGCAGAGCACAAAAAGAATCTTTATGAATCAGGGAAAGTATGTAGTAGAAATCTTGAAAAGATTTGATATGTTGGATTGTAAAGCCATGGCCACACCCATGGACACCAACTTGAAGTTGTTATCTGATGAGTCATCTGAGTTAGTGGATATGACTCAATACATACATATTATTGGGTCATTGATGTATCTGACAAATACAAGTGTAGATATATGCTTTGTTGTGAACACATTAAGTCAATATCTAGTTAAACCTATACGGGTTCACTTGATAGCTGTAAAGCATGTGACGAGGTACCTAAAATGTACGATATACTTGGGACTTTACTATGGTAGAGATAATGACTACATATTATATGGATATACAGATTTAGAATGGGCAGAGAGTGCCACAGACAGAAAGAGCACCTCAGGTGGATGTTATTGTCTGGGATTCTCCATGATCTCATGGTTTAGTAAGAAGCAATCCAGTGTTTCTCTCAGCACAACTGAAGTAGAGTACATAGCATCTTGCTCCACTTCTTGTGAAGCGATATGACTTCGGAAACTGATGTCAGAACTATTTGACATGGAGTTGGATAGCATAATGATTCTTGGTGACAACCAAAGTTGCATAAAGATGACAGAGAATCCGGTGTTCCATGATAAATCAAAGCACATAGAAATCCACTACTTTTATATAAGGGATATGGTACAAAAGGGAGCTATAAAACTCCAGTATGTGAGTACCGATGAGCAAGTTGTTGATGTGCTGACCAAGCCTCTATCTTGAGTAAAGTTCAAATATTTTTGTGACAAGCTTGGTTTAGTTCGGAAAGACTTTCCTTGCAAGGAGGAACAATGATGATATTACAAATGATGAAGATATGGACTCTCTTTGAAAAAAGAGGAACAAATCGAAGCTATGAACTCCCCTTGGAAAGGAAGAGCAGGTCGAAGATGTGAACCCTCCTCGAACAAAGGGGGGTCAGGTTGATAATATGGATCCTCCCAGGAAAGGAGGAGTGATGATAATACTGACATTGATGATGGGATGGCAGTGATGCTCTATTATGAAAGAGGCCAAATGCGCTTGAAGATGCTGACAAGGTCCGACATTCACTTATGGATAACAGTATGGTATGACAGGAAATAACACTTTGTTCATGAGAGTGGTCCTTACTAAGGATGGCCCTGGAGACGCTACTCTCGCATGGAGAGTACCCACATTTATTTGTGGATACCGTAGAATAACACTCCCTTAGGAGTGGTCCTAGCCTTGGATCTAAGGATGCTCTACGATGAGTCCTTACGGATGACAGGGCTGACATTTGTTAGGATTATTAATCCTCCCTTGACCATATTGTCTATTGGATTATTTAGCCTAACTTAGGAACCTTAATTAATTAATTAGTTCCACTAGTACCATTGGGTCCACTTGGCCTAATGGTGCTACATGTACTAGTCACTGGAGAGTGGGGAACACTGCTATAGGTTAACTGCCACTTACTACAAGTGCATGCATCAGTTTGGGCGCCTCCTAGACCAATACCTACATTTTAGGAGCCACTGGGAGTCCCGACACCAACCTACTTCAGTTAGTTGGAGCTAGTACTAGTTACTCTCAGTTATGCCCCAGTTACTTTAAGTTAGTTCACAATCAGTTAGCTAGCACAAGCTTTGCATGGATAATGCATGGCTGCATGTGGAGTAGGCGCCTTTTCCCACCTACCACACTTAGTTGCACTGAGTTAACTAGTTTTCCCTGATTGTTTGAGTTGTTGGACATCTGAGAGTTAATCTGTTGGACTTCGACATTGATTGAGACACCATGAGTTAGATGGTCAGTTATCTACAGTCAGATCCAGTGGATAGATTCGAATTGCATGTCATTTGAATTCTTTTCCTATGTAAACTATTGTAACACCAGATTTTATTATTGTGAATAATACTGTAAATTCCTGAACAATACTTGTCTGATTCCTGTGTGGTTTGTTTTGTTCAGTTTGTATCTTCATTCTCCATCTATTTGCTGCAAACATTATTAGAACTATCTGCTTGAATATCTAAATGGCATTCAAATTCTAATATGGTATCAGAGCCTTCTCAAGCAGGTTTCATGCTTGTTTCTCCCCATTGAACATCAGAAGCAATCGGGTTTCCACAGAGGTCCCCTATGATGATTTGCTAGCTCTGGATTTATTCAGAGCAGCGAAGAGGGTGTGACGGACCCTGAAAATATGTTCATGTCGAGAGGAAAAGCATGATTCTAACAATTTAGATATTTTTAGTTTTGCAATGATATTTTGCAGGTTCAACATCATATGGATTCAATATTATCAGTTCCTCTTCCTACTCCATCCACAAGATATTCAGAATGGAAGTCGAAGATGATTGCATCTATGAAGAGACAAGGTCTCTATGAGGTATCTATGGGACTTGGTAAAGAGTCTTATGAATATGAAAAAGACTGACTAAATGACGGTGATAGAGCTTATGGAGCAATATGTGGGACTTTTTCTCGAAGCTTGCTTATAGACCTTATTGAGTTTGTAGAATACCCAAAGGATCTTTGGATAGAACTGGATAGACTCTTTGGGAAGCACAATGAGGATTGTTATAGAAATATGGGGAGCACATTTGGAACCACAAGAGTTATTTACTCAAAAGTCCTGTCCTCTACTCTCTCTAATGAAGTTGTTCAAGATGAAGAAGAAGAAGAATCTTCCTCACAATCAATTCGAATGGAAGAAAGTATCCTTGAAGTGACTCCTCCTACTGCACTGGAAATGTATGAGATCTATGATATCTCATCTTCTCACATGGCTGATCCAGAAGAAGACTGTTGAAGAAAATCCCTCCTTCCATTCTATGCAAAAATTCTCCAGTGATTCTTCTATTATAAATTATGTGCATAGTTTACCGATGATTTCTCCAGGAAAGGGTGAGGAATTTAATTTCTCTGTCTTTAATGATGTTACTGGTGTGCAGATAAGTAATTCTTTGGATATTTTGGAAATAATATCATATTGTAGGAGTAATCCATTCACTCTCATTGATATAGAGATTCCAACAAATTCCTACATGATTGCATGCATCGATACTCTGGGTTTTGAAGAAGGGGAAAACTATGCATCTACCAGCTCGGTGGAGCACACTCTTGGATCTGATATGATCTTATTTGGATCTGACTTGATATTACTTGGTTCTAGGTTTCAAGAGATTTCAATACCGCTTGTAGATGTTCTCATCAATTTTGGTGTGAAGAAACAAGTACCAAAAATATATTTCAAAGGTTTTAAAGAAGGAGAAAATTGTGCATCTACCAACTCGGTGGAGCACACTCCTGGATCTGATATGGACTTTATGGGCTCTGATATGATATTACTTGGTTCTAGGGTTCAAGAGCTTTCAGTACCGCTTGTAGTTGTTTTCATCAATTTTGGTGTGAAGAAACAAGTACCAAAAATATCTTTCAAAAGTTCTACTCAGGATTTGATGTCAGTTTTTTCTCATGAGTTTGTTGATATTATATTTTGTAAATCGTTGGATATTTTGGAAATAATCTAAGGTTGTAGGAGTGATCCATTCACTCTCATTGATATTGAGCTTCCAACAAATTTCTACATGATTGCATGCATTGATATTTAGAATTTTGAAGGAGAAAATTGTGCATCTACCATCTTGGTGGAGAAAACTCTTGGATTTGATATGAACTTTATTGGATCTGATATAATCTTATTTGGATCTGATCTGATATTACTTGGTTCAAGATTTCAGGTTCATGAGCCTTCAATATTGCTTGTAGATGTTCTCATCAATTTTGGTGTGAAGAAACAAGTGACCGCAAGTCTCCTTCAAAATTAATGCTAGGGATTTGATTTCATTCAACACTTTTGGATCTGATATGGAATTATTTGGGTCTGATATGATCTTATTTAGATCTGATTTGATATTAATTGGTTCAATATTTCAGGTTCATGGGCTTTCAGTACTGCTTGTAGTTGGTTTCATCAATTTTGGTGTGACAAATCAAGTACCGCAAGTCTCCTTCAAAATTGTTGTTGGCAATTTGATTTCACTTCATAGTTTTGGATCTGATATGAACCTTTTTTATATGATTTATTTTCTGATCTGATAATATGTGGTTCAGGTTTTAAAATTCAAGAGCTTACAGTATTGCTTGTAACAAGTTTCATCAATTTTGGTGTGACAAATCAAGCACCACAAGTCTCCTTCAATTTTGTTGTTGAGGATTTGATGTTAGTTTTCTCTTATGAGATTGCTGATATTAGATTTTGTGAATTATTAAATGTTTATGAAGCTATATCAGATCATGGATCTCAAGCATTCACTCTCCACAGTCCCAAGGATTCTCTACCTTTGGTCACATGCTCATCTCCTCATAGAACTAGTAAAGAGGAAGACATTCTGCATCCGCCTAGACACTTTCTCGTAACACTTGGGGCTGATTTTACCACTCATGGTTTGTTGTTCAAGGCTGCAATATATCAATTGCTTGGACGTTCCTCACATGGTTCGAATTCTCAAGCACCTTTGCTCTCTCTTCAGATGATTTCAGCTACTCTACATGGGTCTAGTTTTCACCATGCAACTATTTATATTTCTGATTTAGTTGAGTGCATTGTTCTTCTTCTAAAGAGGAAGATTCCTCCAAACATAAGCACTTAATTTGGATTCATGGATTCACCTGCACAGAACCAAGATACTATTGTTGCATAGTGCTACAAATAGTAGCAAAATTTTTCACAAGCTTTTTCAAAATTTGTATTCCTGCTTATTTTGAAGGGGGGAGGGGGGGCGGGGGGTGTATTCCCATGAGGTTTTCCCTTATTTCCTCTATTGTATTAAGCAGCATTCTGGATTTTAGATTGTGTTTGGGTGACCTATGGTCTTGTTACCAGAGCCCACAGTTGTCCAAGTTAGGATTCAAAGGGGGTGTTAAGATTATTAATCCTCCCTTGACCATATTGTCTATTAGATTATTTAGCCTAACTTAGGAACCTTAATTACTTAATTGGGTCCACTAGTACCATTGGGTCCGCTTGACTTAAAGGGACACATGTACTAGTCACTGGAGAGTGGGGAACACTGCTAGAGGTTAACTGCCACTTACTGCATATGCATGCATCAGTTTGGGCGCCTCCTAAACTAATCCCTACATTTTAGGAACCACTGGGAGTCCCGACACCAACCTAATTCAGTTAGTTGGAGTTAGTACTAGTTAGTCTAAGTTAGCCCCCAATTACTTTCAGTTAGTTCACAATTAGTTAGCTAGCACAAGCTTTACAAGGATAATGCATGAAACCTACCACACTCAATTGCACCGAGTTAACTAGTTGTCACTAATTGTTTGAGTTGTTGGACATCTGGGAGTTGATATGTTGGACTTCGACATTGATTGAGACACCATGAGTTAGATGGTCAGTTAGCTACAGTCAAATCCAGTGGATAGATTCGAATTGCATGTCATGCATTCGAATTTTCTTTTATGTAAACTATTGTAACACCGGATTTTATTATTGTGAATGTGTTGCTGCCGCAACCGTTCTCCCCCAAATTAATGTTTAATTTCTGGTCCCCTCCTCATTATTTTGCACAGTTTGATCGTTGAACTCTTGGGCCTCTTGAGCGTGTCTTCTTTTTGTTTTACTTTGAAGTTGGATGCCCGCAGATTTATGTGTGCCATGTTCAATTTTGGTTCGAGTCGTGGATGTCGGGTTTACCAGCCGAAGAAAAATAAAATCTTGTTCTTCAGGGCAGCCTTCACAAAGAAAAAATGACTTTGGCTGCAGTTGACCCTTAGCGCTATTTTAATCGTTGATTTTTCCTATGATCGGGCCTCTTTTTGTTGTTAGATCGGAAGCTGCAAAATTCCAGCCCCTCCGTCGTTGCGGCTCCAAGATTGTTTATTCGTCCGAAGTCTGGATCCCTCCGACCCCCGATTCGTTTTGGTCTTAAATCACTGGACCGTAGCTTATACCCTCCCGCCGTTGCGGCTGGGGAGAGCTAGTGAACTTCCGATGCAAGTATCTGCCGACGTCCGATTTGGTCTTTCCCCACCCGTGGTTAGCTTATGTCTTCAACCCTGGTCTCGTCCGCCGTTGCGGCTGGGGAGACCCGTTTAACCTCCGATGTCCTACCCTTCCGGCGTCCGATTAATGGTTTCCCGCCTGCGGAGTGATTTCCCTTTCTGACGTGAGTCTTGTTGAACCGCCAGTAAGTTTCCCATCATGATCAAGGTAGTGGTGTCAGCACCTGGTAATTTTCTTGCGGGATGGTTGTTGCATGAGTAGATCTTGCTATTTTGTTTTGTAACGTAAATACATAAATGATTCTTTTCTGTTTTTGCGCAGGGGGATCTAAGGGATTGGTGGAACTACGACGACGCGAAGGTATAGCTAAGCGTTTTGGCGTGGATCAAACCGAGGCTAGAAGAACAAGCGAAAGAAAAGACAGCATGAATGGCAATGAAGAGATGAAACTTGAAGACTTGTCAGTTACTAATAGTTCATAGAAGAATTTGAAGCATTGGGAAGCTGAGAAGGAGACAAAGGAGGCAGCCCAAGGGTCGCAAATTATAGTTTAAAAGATCTGAAAGTAGGAATGAAAAGGGGGCTTTTTCCCCTGGAAAATTTTGTAAATGTTTGCTTGTAAGAGGAACTACTTCGTTTTGCAAAGGAAACTGCAATTTTGCCTGTTGGAGAGAGTGAAAAGTGGAATTTATCAATGCAACTCAATGAATGATGTTGAAGAGGAACTATTTCGTTTTCAGCTGTGTTTCATCTACTGTAAGAATATTTAATGTTCTGAACCTATGTTCTTGTTAAGTGTTCTTCAGTAGTTTCTGGGATATTTTTCACTGTGAGTAATAAATGTTGTTATAAAATGATCGACTATCTGGTTATTTAAATATCTGGAAGTGTTCGTGTGTCTTGAAAGAAATACCAGCTATCTGTGATTCTTCATAATGCATGCGCAAAAAAAAAAAATGTATTGCTCACCCAAAATGATAACCTTGCTCCCTAGGGATAGATTAGATAGTTAGTTTATTTCTTATTGTATCTGATTTGGTTGCTTGCGAGCATAAGACGAAAGGTAAGAACCTGCGCATCACATTGTGACCACTCCCTGCATCTTGATCGCCCTACATTTAGTTAGGCACTTGCATTTCTTTTCTTAAAGTCAAAATACAAAAAACTCGGTGGGCCGGGCCGCAACCGGTAAAGCCTTTGTTTTGTTTCTTGACCTACGGTAGCCGGACCGCAAACCGGACGGATTCCCTATTCCAAACAGTCAACGGGCTAGTTGGGAACGTTGATTGGGGAGAATCCCTTACTGTTGCTGCCTGCGAATTTCCAGGCCTCAACAGTTCTGGCGCTAGAAGGAGGGCCGCCAGTGCATGGCTGGCCGAGGAAACCCGTTTTTTCGAGATTATTCCGCTGGTTACAGTTCTGAAAGTAGTGGACCGTGTAATCCAATTCCGGAAGAATAAAACAGAGAACATCTATATCCTGTTCGCAATGAAATTGTTAATGATCTGAGAAGACATACCCGTGCTTATGTAAAGAAGATTGGAGGGTTGCCAATTATCCACGAATTGCCTAGAAGAGAGTACAAGAAGAAAGACCGTCCTATAGTAGAAGATTCAGTGTTGGTTGGAGACTGGGAAGAACTTGTGGAGACTGCCTTACAGGAGGTTGAATTGCCTTTGAACCAAGTAGGCCCAGATACCCCTTACAGTTCTCCTGTTCACACCCCTGTTGGTTCACCTCCTTACTCTCCACCTCAACTCATGGCCGGCGTTAACGCAAATCAACCCCCACCTAATCCACCAAACCCACCGCCAGCTTGGAAAGCTAGATCACCTCTAAATCTGACCCCGCCTTTGCATGACGTACCTCAAGCCTTTGAGAAGTTACTGCCTAGATTTGACCCCAATGAGAAGATCCTAGTGGATGATCATCTACAAAGTTTCTACTTGGCAATAGAAGGTCTGAGAGCTGGGGAACACGAAGATGTGGTGTGTAGACTATTCCCGCATACCCTCAAAGGAGTTGCGGCCTCATGGTAATTTGGTTTGCCTGCCAACTCTATCCCAGACTGGGATACCTTCAAAAGAATGTTCAGAAGCAAGTATGCAGTCCAAAAGACTCATGCTACCCTCATGAAAGGACTGTGTGCATTGAAGAAAGAAAAAAGGGAAAAAGTACACAGTTTCACACAAAGTTTTGCAGCATATCTTAAAAATTTCTCTGAAACCGATAAGCCTTCAGACAAAGTACTGATTGAGTACTATACTTCAACTTTGGGCCCTGATTTGGCCATGTTCGCAAAAGGTAGGGCCAAGACTACTTTGACAGAGACCTATGAAGAGGCAGAAGTGGTGGAAGCGGAAAGAGAAAGCATCGAAGATTACCCCGAACAATCAGGAGAGAGGAGGAAAACTTTATTGTTCACTAAGCCTAAAGAGGAGAAAGCACCAGATTATGAAAGTATGGCCAAAATGATGCAAAAGATGTCTAATAAGATCATAGACTTGGAAAAAGAGAAGGAAACACAGAAGTTCTACAGGCCTTATTATAAGAAAAGGGAGGAAAACAGTCAATCCCAACCTCCTCCTCACAATGTTGCGTCCATGAACCTCACAGAGATAGGGATGGAAAATTTCTGCACCTTTCATCAGCAGCCTCACTCTGAAAAGAACTTCCCGCAATGGATAAATTCAATGACGTTAGTCATGAATCAGATGTTGGATTCGAGACTAACAGAAGAAGATGATGATGATAGAAAAGAAACTGCTGCTTCTACTTCTACAAAAGAACAGGAAGAAGAAACTATGGCATTAGGAAGTTCGATCTCCCTACTCGATGCAGAAGAAGATATCACTCAAAAACACAAAGATGTCAGGGAGGCTAACGTGACAACTAGAAGTCAAGGGACGATTAGTGATGATAGTCTTTTACTCCCAAAGATCAGAAGGCTGCAAAAAAACGTCAAGAAAAAATTTCAAGATAAATCCTTGACTAATAAGATTCCGGAATTCACTATTACCAGTCAGAATCCTAAGCAGCACAGAATATTGCCCAAGCCAAACAAAGAGAAGGTGAGTGCTGATAAATCTCTGTCCATTAAACAACAAATTGAATATGACGTTGTTGAAGATTTAAAAAAGATAAAGGCAAACGTCCCGCTATTTGAAATGTGCAAAGTACCTCAACAGAAAGAAAGGTTGTTGAAAGCACTGGAAACATCAGAAGAGGAGCGGCCCACTGACAATCAACCTCTGGACGAAGAAGAAATTGGAGAAGCTAGCACTGGAAGTAAGTCTAAAACTAAACAACCACCCTTCCTCCTAACGTTTGAAATTTTCAATCATAACGTTCATAATTGTCTAGTAGACTCAGGGGCGTCAATTAATGTCATGCCCATATCAGTATGTAAGAAAATCAATGGGCAGTTTAAGCCAACCACGTGGAGGGTGGTGCAATTGGATAGGACAGACGTTAAGGTAATTGGTGAGATGGAGGACGTTTTAATTCGTCTGGCATCCAATGACAAAGTATGTCAAGTTATTAACATCGTGGTGGCTGATATACCAGATGCTTACGGCCTGGTGCTGAGCAGAGATTGGTCAGCTAAATTGAATGGATATTTCGCCTCGGATTGGTCGCACCTGTGGTTGTCGTACAAAGGAAGTCCCAATCAGATTAAAGTGTTGAGAGAACCTCACATGAAGTACAATGTTACTCAACTGAATGAGAAGAACGTACCAGTCGAACCTGTGTTGGGAAACTACTTTCTCGAACTGGAACCAGGGAATTATCAAGCGGAAGAGGCTAGCAACACATCTGACACCCAGCCTGATCTCCTTCGATTTTCTCAGGCTGATGAGATTGACTATAAAATAGTAGATTTAGTAGTAGGAATAGATTCATTTTCAGTAGATAATGTTTTGTGGACTTTATTTTTTGATGGCTCAAAGACATTAGAAGGGTCAGGGGCCGGCTGCGTCCTTATTGATCCACAAAAGAATAAACATTTCCTGTCCTGTAGATTAGAGTTTGAGTGTACTAATAATACGGCAGAGTATGAAGCACTGCTGCAGGGACTCAAGAAAGCAATTGAGCTAAAGGTTAGTAATTTAAAAGTTTTTGGGGACTCAGAAGTAGTTGTAAAACAAATAAGAAATCAAATACATTGTGTTTCCCCTCACTTGAAAGCTTACCAAAACGAGGTATGGGATTTGCTTAAATGTTTTCATGCATTCAACATTATTTCAATCCCAAGAATTAAAAACGCAGCAGCTGATTTATTGGCCACTTCGACCGCTAGGCTTGTACCCTCAAATAACCGATGTACTGTTGAATTGCTTTTCAGGCCTTCAGTACCGGATATGATCACCAATTTGCGGGTGTTCGATGATGATAAGCAAATCATAGAATGTTTGACGAATGATGAGGCATTCAAAGGAGCGATTATTGATGATGAAAAACACCAGGCCGAGATGAAATTTGACAATTTCGTCCCTAAGGGGGTCAGAACGTTAGAGAAGATGTTTGACTTGAATGAAAAGTTCAGAAGGCCCGCTAACGTAAAGACGCACAACTCAACTCTACAGTTCGAGCTGATAAACTTAGGGACTGAAACGGATCCTAAGTTTGTGAACCTCGATAAATGTTGCTCACCGGCCGAAAGGGAAAGGTTCGTTAGTCTGTTCAAACAGTACAAGGACGTATTCGCGTGGACGTACGAAGAGTTGAAAACCTACGATACCAGCATCATCAAGCATATCGTCCCGATTAAAGCAGGCGTCAAACCATAATCAACAGCCGTTGAGGAAGATGCACCCAAAGTTGGAACCACTAATCCAGAGCGAAGTGAAGAAATTGTTAGACGCTAGGATTATTTTTAAAGTCAGACACTCCGAGTGGGTGTCAAATTTGGTACCAGTCAGAAAAAAGTCAGGAGAAATTAGACTGTGCGTGGACTTCAAAAACTTAAACCGCGCCTCAGATAAAGACAATTATCCGGTGCCTCCCATGGAGCAATTGCTACAGCTGGTTTCTGGTTCTGAATTGTTTTCATTGTTGGATGGGTTCTCTGGCTACAACCAGGTGTTAGTGGCTAAGGAAGATAGATTGAAGACAACGTTCAGAACTAAATAGGGGACGTTTGCTTACAGAAGGATGCCCTTTGGATTGATTAACGTTGGAGCGACGTTTCAGAGGGCTATGGACATAGCTTTCCGCGGACTGATTGGACGAAGTGTCGTGGTATACCTTGATGACATCACAATATTCTCGAAGAAAAGAGGGGGGAGCACGCGTTCCACCTAAAGCAAATTTTCGAACGCTGTCGAAAATACGACATTTCCCTCAATCCAAAGAAGTGCGTATTCGCGGTTACAAAAGGCAAGTTGTTGGGGCATATAGTTTCAAAGAAAGGTATATCTATAGACCCAGAAAGAATTAAGGCCATTGAACAAATCCCTATGCCCCATAATAAAAAAGGAATGCAATCCTTCATGGGAACAATAAATTTCATACGTAGGTTTGTGCCTGATTTTGCCCAGACTGTTAAGCCATTGCAGCAGATGGTCAAGCAAAATGCACAGTTTAAATGGACTGAGACTAAAAAGACTGCTTTCAGCAAAATCAAAACTAATGTTGCACATGCGCCCTCTTTGAAAAGTCCAGACTTTGACAAAGACTTTATTATGTATACGTTTGCATCCGATGATTCATTGGTAGCTGTGCTTACGCAAAAGGAGGATGGGGGTGATGAATTACCGATATCTTTTATGAGCACTGGGCTACAAGGGGCTGAATTAAACTACCCATCCATTGATAAACAAGCGTACGCAGTGTTTAAGGCAGTGAAACAATTCAGGCCTTATATATTAAAAAATCAGACCAAGGTAATAGTCCCTTACCCGGCTGTAAGATCCTTTCTCATTCAGAAAGAGTTAGGAGAAAGAAGGGGCAACTGGGTAATAGCCCTTCAAGAATACGACCTTGAATTCAAGCCAGCCACTATAGTGAAAGGTCAAGGGTTATGCAAATTGATGACTGGAAGTAGAAACAACGAAGAACAAGCATGGGAAGATGAAGCCGAGTTGCATGTAATGGATGTGTGTCCTTTATTCACAGCCCCTGAGTCTTGGTATAGAGACCTTGTGCATTACCTGCAGTCAGGGCTGTTGCCAGAACATTGGAGTTCCAAACAAAGAAGAGCTCTGCGTCTGAAATTAGCTTCCTACCAAATCATGGAAGGTGTATTATTCAGGAAAAACTATGATGGAGTCCTCCTGAGATGCTTGGAGAAAGAAGATGCTGAGAAAGTAATGTCTGAATTGCACGATGGTCCGGCTGGGGGACATTATTCAGGGGACACTACTGTCCATAAGGTCCTCAGAGCTAGTTACTACTGGCCAACACTTTTCAGGGATACACATGCGCACGTCAGAAAATGTGACACTTGCCAAAGATGTGGCGGGAGACAACCTAGAGCAACAGCACCTCTAAAGCCTGTAATGATCACGGAGCCTTTCGAGCAATGGGGCTTGGACATCATTGGAGAAATAAAACCAAATTCTTCACTGCTGCACAAGTACATTCTTACTGCGACTGATTATTTCACTCGATGGGTTGAAGCTATCCCACTGCACAAGATAAACGAAGACGAAGTCATCAGTTTCCTACAAGATCATATCATGACCAGGTTTGGAGTTCCAATTTCGTTAGTCTTTGATAATGCTAAATACTTTTCATCCATTAAATTGACTGCATTTGCTCATGAGAAAGGGATAAAATTACATTATTCTGCTAACTACTATCCGCAGGGGAATGGCCTGGTTGGATCTTCCAATAAAAACCTCATTAGAATCCTGAAGAAGACCGTCATAGAAAACCAGCGAAGTTGGCACTCAGCCTTACCCAACGCCCTGTGGGCTGACAGAGTTACCCCCAAGTCTGCAATAGGAGCGTCACCCTATACCCTTGTGTACGGTAAGGAAGCCATCTTGCCTCCCAATATCCTCCTACCATCTTCCATACTAGCTCAAGAGTCTAGGGAGTCGGATGATGAGGTTCTGCAAATAAGAATATACAATCTCCTGAAAGCAGAAGAAGCCAGATCCAAGGCTAGAGAACGTTTCAAACAACAGCAGGAGGTAGTCAAAAGATGGTTTGACAAACATAAAGCTGGAAAAAAGGACTTGGAAGTGGGAGCCCTAGTTCTCAAATGGGATCATCCTCACGATGAGAAGGGAAAGCATACTAAGTTCCAGCAGTTGTGGGTAGGCCCGTTTCAAATCACAGCAAAACTTGGCCCTGCTACTTATAAGCTACAAGATTTACAGGGATGGGAGGAAAACTTGCCAGTTAATGGTTTGGTTCTCAAGCCTTACTTTTCTTAAAGTTTTCTTTGAGTTTTTCTGCTTTGTACATAAATAAGCTTTCTGTTTGTTTTTGAGTCATTTTTTCCTTTTGTTTAAATTTAAGTTTATTGGTTTCAATAAAGGGAGTAAACTAGCGGTTATTTGAGAAACATTGAAATTTCTGGGAATAGTAGACATGTTTGAGTAGTCGGACTGTGTATTGTTGTTTGAATTTCTTCTAGCCCAGCAGTTTTCTCGAAATCTCTGTGTGCATTGAAGTCCTGCTTAATCCCTGTACGATGAACCGGATTCAAAGAGTCTGGAATGCTATGTTGAGGCTCCATCCACATCACACTTAAATGTTTAAGGGGCGATAACGGAGGACCCATGGAAAAGAGCAAGGTGAACAGTGTGTTAAATATAAATGATCCCATGCCAAGAAGTGAATGCCAAAAGGAAAATAAAGAGTCAAACTTCTATAAAAGCATCATAAATCAAAGCGGGTGCTGAATCATAAATACTAAAATTGCCAAAAGATCCTCTCCGTCCGTGAGCTGAAACTTAAAGTACACCACTCACACAAAAGGGCACTATGGGATAGAGGATCTTGAATTAAAATTCAGTAAGAAAGGCGAACAGAAGGACTCAGATGAAAGGGACAAAAGTCCAAAAGCACAAAAATGTTAAAATGGCATGGGAACGAGGAACAAATGAATATTGTTGTTTACTGTCTGCTACAATCCCGTGGTGTCCACGCTGATAGCTACCTGAAGACAGGGATAATAATGAGACTCATACGCTGGCCTCAACAGAGTTATCTGGACTTGAAGGTCTCGGTTTTCACCTTCCCCAAATTGGACTAGTATCAATGATTAAGGTACACACTTCGATTATTTGAGAAATCCGGATAGCTGGAAGAATTCAATGGATGCTTTTATTGAGGAACAGTCTACTACTCAAAGAAAAATAATCACCTACAGATCTAGGTTCACCAGATAATCGTCAGTTGTTGCTGCCGCAACCGTTCTCCCCCAAATTAATGTTTAATTTCTGGTCCCCTCCTCATTATTTCGCACAGTTTGATCGTTGAACTCTTGGGCCTCTTGAGCGTGTCTTCTTTTTCTTTTACTTTGAAGTTGGATGCCCGCAGATTTATGTGTGCCATGTTCAATTTTGGTTTGAGTCGTGGATGTTAGGTTTACCAGCCGAAGAAAAATAAAATCTTGTTCTTCAGGGCAGCCTTCGCAAAGAAAAAACGACTTTGGTTGCAGTTGACCCTTAGCGTTGTTTTAATCGTTGATTTTTCCTATGATCGGGCCTCTTTTTGTTGTTAGATCGGAAGCTGCAAAATTCCAACCCCTCCGTCGTTGCGGCTCCAAGATTGTTTATTCGTCCGAAGTCTGGATCCCTCCGACCCCCGATTCGTTTTGGTCTTAAATCGCTGGACCGTAGCTTATACCCTCCCGCCGTTGCGGTTGGGGAGAGCTAGTGAGCTTCCGATGCGAGTATCTGCCGACGTCCGATTTCGTCTTTCCCCACCCGCGGTTAGCTTATGTCTTCAACCCTGGTCTTGTCCGCCGTTGCGGCTGGGGAGACCCGTTTAACCTCCGATGTCCTACCCTTCCGGCGTCCGATTAATGGTTTCCCGCCTGCAGAGTGATTTCCCTTTCCGACGTGAGTCTTGTTGAACCGCCAGTAAGTTTCCCGCCATGATCGAGGTAGTGGTGTCGGCGCCTGGTAATTTCCTTGCGGGATGGTTGTTGCATGAGTAGATCTTGCTATTTTGTTTTGTAACGTAAATACATAAATGATGCTTTTCTGTTTTTGCGCAGGGGGATCTAAGGGATTGGTGGAACTACGATGGCGCGAAGGTATAGCTGAGCATTTCGACGTGGATCAAACCGAGGCTAGAAGAACAAGCGAAAGAAAAGACAGTGTGAATGGCAACGAAGAGATGGAACTTGAAGACTTGTCAGTTACTAATAGTTCATAGAAGAATTTGAAGCATTGGGAAGCTGAGAAGGAGACAAAGGAGGCAACCCAAGGGTCGCAAATTGTAGTTTAAAAGATCTGAAAGTAGGAATGAAAAGGGGGCTTTTTCCCCTGGAAAATTTTGTAAATGTTTGCTTGTAAGAGGAACTACTTCGTTTTGCAAA
>LPNX010258678.1:272599-301410 GCA_001517045.1 Pseudotsuga menziesii
CTGCATTTAGTTAGGCACTTGCATTTCTTTTCTTAAAGTCAAAATACAAAAAACTCGGTGGGCCGAGCCGCAACCGGTAAAGCCTTTGTTTTGTTTCTTGACCTACGGTAGCCGGACCGCAAACCAGACGGATTCCCTATTCCAAATAGTCAACGGGCTAGTTGGGAACGTTGATTGGGGAGAATCCCTTACTGTTGCTGCCTGCGAATGTCCAGGCCTCAACAGAATGATACTGTAAATTCCTGAGCAGTAATTGTCTGATTCCTGTGTGGTTTGTTTTTTTCAGTTTGTATCTTCATTTTCCATCTATTTGTTGCAAACATTATTAGAGCTAGCTGCTTGAAGATCTAAATGGCATTCAAATTCTAATAACATTTACATGCAGTCAAGATCTGATGTGCAAACATTACTCTCGCATGGAGAGTATACCTACATTTATATGTAGATTCCATAGAATAACACTCGCTTGGGAGTGGTCCTAGCCTTAGTGGCAAGAATACTCTATGATGAGTCATCACGGACGTCGTAGTATAACACTCGCATGGAGTGGTCCTAGATCTAACAGACCGAGGATGTCCTACGATGAGGGCCGACAACTAGGTGTGGGTGAGATCTACAGCTTCAGACAATACTCTTGTATGGAGAGTATGCCTACATGTATATGTAAAGGTCGTAGTATAACACTCACTCAAGAGTGGTCATAGCTTTGAAGTTGAGGATGCACTACGATGAGTCTTTATGGACGATAGGGCCTGCATCTAGGTGTGATCAATATCTACACTCGGTTTTAGATGATTCCGCTGGTCGATACTATGGACCTTTCTCGTTAAGGGGGAGTAGACTGATGGAGGATTACATCATCATTGGACCTATGTCCTAAAGTGATAGGGATTGATCATCCCGCAAAGTGATCATGTGTACTGTAGGTAATGTGGCTATGAAGGATCGAAAGATCAAAGTGCTGCTGTGAAGGATCGAGAAGATCAAAGTGCTGCTCCAAAGGATCGAGAAGATCGAAGTGCTGCTACGAAGGATCGAAAGATCAAAGTGTTGTTGCAAAAGGACCAAGTGATTATGTGATGCAGAAGATAAAGACATTGGAGAGTAATTGTTCCAGTTATTGATTGTGAAAACTTCCTATGACGTATAGATGTATTACCTCGATACTGTTGAACATACTCTCTCGTTACTCCTATAGTCTATGATAATGTTGTCAGTAGAATAACATTTTCGTTAAGGGAGAGTGTTGAAATATTGTAACTTCAAAGGATATTCTAAATGTATTTTACTAATGTAACCGAAGGGAGATGTTATTATTCCTCCATCAGGATTTACTATTGTAATTGGTCATCATAGAGTCATGAGGTAAAGCTTCCATTGTAAATCAGGTCATTAGTACCCTAATAAATAATATAAAATATTGTTTTGAGTCTTCCTAGGTGAAGTCGGCCTAGTTAGTTAAGTGGGGCCGACTTATCTAGGGTAAAAGTCAGTTGACATAATGTGTATAAATAGAGGAGTTGTGTTCCTCATTATAACACAAACTCACTCACTTGTGTAGCGCATAGGAGAGAGAGAGAGAGAGAGAGAGAACAAGAAGGAGGAGAATACTTGTTTTTGGGTTATATCTTATACATCTTACACGGAGGAAGTTTTGCTGGTTTTCTTCCCCTTGAGGGTTTCCCAGGATAAATATTGTGTCTATCTTGTGATTGTGTTTCTTTCAATGATTCTGCATATGCTACTGTTGTGAATTTGGATTAAACACTAATGATATCTAGTCTAGCATATGAAATCTGTTGAAAAGTTACCTAGGAAGTGTTTGTCCACCTAGAGTTGCCCTGGGTTGGACAAGAACACTTAAGTTGTTACTCCTAGTCAATTTGCATTTAATGAAGTGAGAAGTACTTTATGTTTTTAAAGTGACTTTATTAAAAAGGCTAAGTCATGGTTTTCTTAAGTTCATATTTAAATAAAGTTAAGTGAGTGATTATTTTAAAAGAAGTTGTTTTAACTTTATTAAATGACATGAGATGCACTAAATGTCATTTAATTAATAATTAATGGAGCATTTAATGTGAACCCTTCATCTAATCTAATATTGACCATTAGATTGAAAGTGGAATTTACCATGAACAAAAACGTTTGGGACAAGGCATTTATTCATTCATTGTGATCATTTCCAAAAGAGATTTATGGAAAGAGGAAGAGAGAAAAAGAGAGGGTTTGAAGAGTTTTTCAAAACCAACAGGAGAGAGAAAATCAAAGAAGACAATTTCTGCACGAAAATTGAGAAGGAAAATTCTGACACGAATTTTGAGAAGCTCTACATGAATTTCAAGGTTTTCGTACAGCAGGAAGGGCACAATTTTCGAGGACAGTACAACACATATTTCGAGGTTTATGCACAGAAATCGAGGACTGTACAACTCTACGGATCTATCATAATTTAATGAGGTCGTACAGTACGGTCTGACACGATTTCAAGGTGAAAGGTACAGAAATAAATTTTGCTTGTACAGGCAGAATTTGGCACGATGTTTGAGGCAATTTCTGGCAGAAATTTCGAGGAAAAATCAACACTTGGGGTTCAAATTTCGAGACAGAAATTTTAATAAGTATTGTTGATTTAATTTTTGTATTTTACTGAAAAAAAATAATAAATCTCTCTCATAAACAGGTTTTCCCTTGGGGGTTTTATCCTGCACCATTGGTAAAAAACAACTGTCATTTTCATGTGTGTTTGGTAACTGGTTGTCCAAAAATTTATAAGTTTGAAATTTTGGTAGAAAAGAAAAATTTATGAATTGTTTAATTTTGGAAAAAAGAATTTCATGTGATTCAGTTTCAGTCAAATTTTGTTTAAAATTTGTGCATAGAGGGATTGGACATTAAACTATGCAAAGAAGCCAAAAGGCTTGGAGTCGGGTTGGGGTTCTTGGAAAACTTTCATGGTATCACAGCACATTAAAATTCAAAATTTGAACATTCAAAAAACAAGGGTTTGAAGAAAAGAGATTCTTGAACAGCTTGCTTGAAGTTACAGGTTGTAGCCATGGTGTTTGGTTTTAGAGTGGAAGACAAATTAGATGAAGATGCCAATTTTAGCACATGGAAGGCTAGAATTAGTTTGATACTTGAAGAAAATGAATTACAAGATATAGTTCATAGTACAACTGCTAATCATGTAGTAGTACATGCTGATGCGGTTGATAAGGCAGCTTTCATGAAAAGGGATGTGAGGGAAAAGAGGGTTATACTTGATGTCGTGAAGGATCATGTAATCCCTCACATATCAGCAAAAGATTATGCATTTCAAATGTGGATAGCTTTAGCAAATATTTACTAGAGTTCGAATGAAAACAGACAGATGGTGTTGAGGGAGAAGTTGAAGAGTGTTCACATGGGCAAAGGGGGAGGCATGGCCTCATATCTTACCAAGATCACACAGGTAAGAGATGAGCTTCCAGTTGTAGGCAAGGTGATAGGGAATGCTAAGATGGTGCGTACAACACTAAATGGTGTGACTCAACAGTGGACCATGTTTGTGCAAAGTACCATTGGTAGAGAGAACATGGCCACATCGAATCGATTGTGGGATGATCTCACACAAGAGGAGACACAAAGAGGATGCTTACAGGGAAGTTCATCACAACACAAGGATGATGAGGAGAATGTTGCATTAGCAGTGAAGGGCAAGAAGAAGAAGAAGTTCAAGAAGGGTTCCAAAGATGGGGCAAACAACATGATGGTGAGAAGAAGGACATGAGCAAAGTGAAATGCTTTGCATGTCAGAAGATGGGACACTACGCTGGATAGTTTCCAAACAAAAAGAAGAAGAAATAGCAGACAATAGCTTCAGCAAAGATTGATGAGTTTGCTGCGAGATTTGAGAGAGACTTTTCTCTCTTTGCAGGTGTTAGTATTGAGAGATCATCTTCTATCACCAGCAAGGATTTTCAGGACCACATGGAGCATTCCATGATTGTTGGGCATTCGTTGAGTGCTACCTCTACTTCATCCACTTGGTATATTGATAGTGGAGCTTCCAGTCATATGACAGGTGATCGAGACATGTTCACAGATATGCCAGAGACAGAGTTGGAGTTGGAGGTTGTATTGGGAGATGACACAGTAGTGAGAGCAGTTGGGCGAGGGATTGTCCGTTTTGAGAGGGAGTCCATGCAGCCTATCTTTCTGAGAGTTGTGTTGTATGTCCCTGGGTTGAAGAAGAACCTTATTTCAATTTCCATGATTGAGAACAAAGGCTTTGGTGTATATGTCCTTGATGAGAAAGTTCACATCTTTCCCAAGGCAGCAGGTCCATTTGATTCACGTGTGATTAGAATCAAATGCGGGAAACTGTACAAGCTTCTCTTCCAGCCACATCATGCACTACCACACACTTAGAGCAACAATGAGTTGTGTGAGTTATGGCACAGGAGGATGGCCCATCTTCAGCATCCAACTTTGAGGATGTTGAGAGAGATGACAACAGGTATGCCATAGTTCAACACATAGTCGAATGGTGTGTATAAAGGGTGTGCTTTGGGAAGGCACACCAAGACTGCTTTTCCGAGCAGTGATTCCAAATCAGAGGGAGTGCTTCAATTGATAAATTTAGATTTGTGTGGTCCCATGTCATCTACCTCTTTAACAGGATACGAGTATTATGTCACATTCATCGATGACTTTTCTAGGAAGACCTGGATCTATTTCCTTAGAAGCAAGAGATCAGAGGAAGTCTTGCTTCGGTTCCAAGAGTTTAAAGCTCTTGTGGAGAACCAAACAGGAAAGAAGATCAAGGTACTTTGGTCAGACAACGGGGGTGAGTATACTTCCCATGCATTCGATGAGTATTGTCGACAGGAGGGGATTAAGAGGCAGTTGATAGTTCCTTACACTCCACAACAAAATGGAGTGGCTGAAAGGAAGAACCGCTCGATAGTGGGTGCAACTAGAGCCATGCTGCATGATCAGAGTCTTCCTTTCTTTCTATGAGCAGAGGCCTGTAGCACTGTTGTTTATGTTCTCAATGGGAGTCCAACCCATGCATTGGGGTGAAAAACTCCCGAGGAGATGTTTACAGGGAAAGTGCCTGAGATAGGTCAATTTCGGATTTTTGGTTGCCTTACATACTCTCATGTCCCTTCTGAGAAGAGGACAAAGTTGGAGGCTACAGGTGAGTGAGGTATCTTTGTTGGTTATGATGACATCAAAGGCTTTTCGCATATACCTTCCTACGTAGAGGAAAGTTGTGGTGAGAAGGGAGGTGAAGTTTGAGGAGGAGAGAGCCTTCAGGAGGTCTCTAGATTCTGAGATGGAGGAGCAGCAAAGTACTCCACAAGTAACAGTTTAGAGTTCAGCGAGTCAGAGTACAGGGTCACCGGTTTTAGGTGTGACTGGGTCACAGGTTACAGGTTCTTCGGTTTTAGGGGCTCAGTCCACAGGGACTTCTGGTACAAGGATAGGTTCATGGATCACAGGTTCATAGGTTACACCTTTAGGTGATTCGAGTTCTAGTGGTACAGGTCTAGGTTCACCAGGGACAGGTTCCCAGGTTGTTGGTACTTCTTCAGGGAGACAGGTGTCTGATGAGGAGGTAGAGGAGAGTCTGAGACAGGATGCTTCCTCTAGGAAGAGAAAGCCAAGTTGGCTTAAGGAGTTGATGAAGGAAGCATAGGAGTCAGTTGGACCACCCAAGAGGGAGGTTAGAGAAAGCAAGGCACCTGAGAAATTTTCCAGCTATATGGCACATGTGACTAGCTTGCGTGACACTGTTCCTGCCACTTACGAGGAGGCTTCCATACACCGGGTTTGGAGAGATGCCATGATGGAAGAGTACAATTCCATCATGAAGAATGGGGTGTGGAAAGTGGTTCCGAGACCAGAGGGGAAGTCTGGTGTGACTTCCAAGTGGCTTTACAAGATAAAGCATGCTGCGGATGGCAGCGTTGAGAAGTTCAAAGCTCGTTTTGTTGCACGTGGGTTCTCAGAGGTAGAGGGAGTTGACTATGATGAGACCTTTGCACTAGTGGCCAGATTTTCTTCGATCAGAGCAATGATCTCTGTCATGGCAGAGATGGGTTGGAAGATCCATCAGATGGATGTGAAGACTACCTTTCTCAAAGGTCTTCTATAGGAGGTGTATCTGGAGCAGCCACAGGGCTTTGAGGTGTATGAGAGATATTCTCATGTTTGCAAGATGAAAAATGCCTTGTATGGTCTGAAGCGATCCCCTCGGGCTTGGTATTCTAGGATCGATTCCTACTTGCTTTCGTTAAGGTTCAGAAGAGTGAAGCGAATCCCAACCTATACTACATTGTGGTTGGTGGTGTTCCACTTATTCTCTGCTATATGTTGATGACTTGTTCATTACTGGGGGAGAGCACCTAATCGATGCTTGCAAAAAGGATCTTGCTTCAAAGTTCGAGATGACTGACCTTGGGCTGATGCATTATTATTTGGGGATGGAGGTTTGGCAAGAGGATGGACATGTTTTCCTGGGACAAGGAAAATATGTTGCAGATGTTCTGAAGATATTTCAGATGACTGATTGCAGACCCATGTCTACACCCATGATTACCAAACTGGACGAAGCTTCATGCTTCTGAGGGAGAGTTGGTGGACACTAACTCTATATCGTCAGCTTATTGGTTCGTGGATGTATCTTATCAACACCAGACCATATATGCGTTTTGCAGTCAACACTCAGTCAGTCCATGGTGGAGCCCAGGAGAAAGCATTAGACTGCTGCAAAACACATATTGAGATCTCTTGAAGGTACAACTGATTATGGTTTGGATTATAGGAGATCTCGTGGAGTGGGATTGGTTGGCTTCACAGATTCAGATTGGGCAGGTAGTGTTTCGGACCGGAAGAGCACTTCTGGTTGTTACTTCAGCTTGGGTTCGACAATTGTGTCGTGGTTCAACAAGAAGCAAAACTCTGTGGCATTGATTTTTGCTGAAGATGAGTATATGGAAGCCAGTCAGGCTAGTTGTGAGGCTTTGTGGCTCCATGAGCTGATGGTGGACTTATTCGATCAGGAGTTGAGACCTACTGTTATACATTGTAATAATTAGAGTTGCATCAAGCTCTCTGAGAATCCAGTATTTCATGACAGGTCGAAGCATATAGAGATCAAATATCACTTTATCAGAGACTATGTTCAGAGGGGTTGTTCAATTGCAGTACGTTTCTA
Source organism: Pseudotsuga menziesii (assembly GCA_001517045.1). Lineage (NCBI taxonomy): Eukaryota > Viridiplantae > Streptophyta > Pinopsida > Pinales > Pinaceae > Pseudotsuga > Pseudotsuga menziesii. Next base: position 279,804 of record LPNX010258678.1, read on the forward strand.
TAGATGAGCAAGTGGCTGACATTCTCACAAAGGCTTTGGGTAGAGGGAAGCATGTCTACTTCAAAGATAAGTTGGGAGTTGTGAAAATCGCCTTCCTCGGCAAGAGGGAGTGTTGAAAAGTTACCCAGGAAGTGTTTGTCCACCTAGACTTGCCTTGGGGTGGACAAGGACACTTAAGTTGTGACTCTCAGTCAATTTGCATTTAATGAAGTGAGAAGTACTTTATGTTTTTAAAGTGACTTTATTAAAAATGCTAAGTCATGGTTTTCTTAAGTTCATATTTAAATAAAGGTAAGTGAGTGATTATTTTAAAAGAGGTTGTTCTAACTTTATTAAATGACATGAGGTGCACTAAATGTCATTTAATTAATAATTAATGGAGCATTTAATGTGAACTCTTCATCTAATCTAATCTTGACCATTGGATTGAAAGAGGAAGTTACCATGAACAAAAAGGGCTAGGACAAGGCATTCATTCATTCATTGTGATCATTTCCAAAAGAGATTTTTGGAGAGAGGAACAAAAAGAAAAAGAGAGGGTTTGAAGAGTTTTTCAAAACCAACAGAAGAGAGAAAACCAAAGAAGACAATTTATGCACAGAAATCGAGAAGGGAAATTTTGGCACGAATTTCAAGAATCTCTGCAAAAATTGAGGTTTTTGTACAATAGGAAGGGCACAGTTTTCGAGGACCGTACAACACATATTCGAGGAGGTTTACGCATAGAAATTGAGGACCATACAACTATACGTATTTTGCACATAAATCGAGGACCATACAGCTGTACGGATCTGTCAAAATTTAATGAGGTCGTACAGTACGGGATGACACGATTTTCGAGGTGAAAGGTGCAAAATAAATTGTCTATACAAGAAAAAATTGGCACAAAGTTCGAGGAAGGTTCTGGCATGAATTTTGAGGAGGAAAAATCAATAGTTGGGGTTCAAATTTCGAGATAAAATTTTTGATAAGTAATGTTGATTTAAGTTCTGTATTTTACTGAAGAAAATATTAAATCTCTCTCTCTCTCAGAAACATGGTTTCCTTGGGGGTTTTATCCTGGACCATTGGTTAAAAACAACTGTCATTTTCATGTGTTTGGTGGTCTGAAAATTTCTGAGTTTGAAATTTTGGTAGAAAATAAAATTTTCAGAATTGTTTAATTTTGGAAAAAGAACTTCATGTGTTTCAATTTCAGTCAAATTTTGTTTAAAATTTGTGCATAGAGGGATTGGGCATTAAACTATGCAGAGAAGCCAAAAGGCTTGAAACCAGGTTGGGGTTCTTGGAAAACTTTCAAAATCTTAACATCTTCTACCACTATATCTCTATTTGTCTCTAGCAATTGGATATTTTCGTGGTGAGTTTCTACTTCCAAGGAAATAAGAGGGTGAATTCTCCCAGTGCGACTTGGTTGGATGACTTGGCCATTTGAGTGACTCTCTCTCTGAAAGAAGTTTTAACATGTGAATTGGATTGGTTTTATGTTGCTATTAATCTTTTGTTATTTTCCTTTCGTCTCATGTTTGTCATTTCTATTTGCAAAGTAACGAGATCATCTCTTAGTTAATGTGATTTGCCTCTAATAGTTTGCGTGTTTTTGTAGGTAGAAATTCACCGGATCTACAAGTGCAACTTGGTTGTGGAAGAAGACGATTTATATTTGGTGTTGTTGGGTAAAGGAGACGAATTCTATGCATCTCTCCATATCAAGGTAAGTATCATAAATATTTTGATACAAATCCTTGAAAACCATTTAAATAAAATCTCTCTTATTATTTTTATTGTATGCTTGGTTGGGAAGGACGAAATCCACTTGGGCATTTTTCGTTCTTGCATTAAGGACACATCTTAAGCCTAGGTGTCTTCATTGGACTCTATTTAAACCCTGAACTAAGGCATTGGGCCATAAACCAACTCGCCCCATGAGGGTTTGGGCTAATTTCACTTGGCATGCATAACGTCTTGCTTGAGTGTTGAATGCGTGATCTTTGGTACATAGCAAGCAATTTAATGGCTTGGGTATTCTTCTAAACTCATTCCATCTCTTATCCATAGAAATTGTTAAACGATTTCATCAACCTCTCAAAGGAAACAATTTGTAATCATTTAAATGCTATCACTANAATGGCTTGGGGATTCTTCTAAACTCATTCCATCTCTTATCCATAGAAATTGTTAAACGATTTCATCAACCTCTCAAAGGAAACAATTTGTAATCATTTAAATGCTATCACTATCTTCCTAGTGTTTTAAGCTAAACTAGGTATGCCATATTTCCTTAAATTAGATTGCATTGAACTACCTTAGCAAAAAACCCTAAGCCAATTTATCTAAACTCTAGCTCGATAGTCATTTCATTGAGTATAGGAAGTTTCTCTCAAGTTACTCTTTACCTTCAAATTGCCATAAACTTCAATAGTATCATGTAATTAAAAAGGGGTTGGGAATCTAACCCTAGCTTGGGTTTCCTCCTGTGGCTAGTCTAGTTCACCACAAGTGGACTGGGAATCCTAAATAGAGAAGAAACCTATTTGACGTGACAACCAATTACATCTTTGGGGGTAGGCTTCTTGAAGTATATCCTTCTTGGTCATTGTTGATCTTTGTCATCCTGGATATAAGCACATTTAGAAGGATCCTTCTGATTCATTTGAAAAGCGAGGATAGGTAGTTGTACACATAACATTTGAGATGTCATGTATGTTGTGTTTGTGTTTATTATTCACAGACAATCGACAAGAATTTTATTTGATTTTTACAAACAAGTCACTTCAAAAGAAATCACATGTGAAGAATTGTTTTAATTTCTTTTGATAAAATTAATACTATTAATGAAGATTTCAACAGAAATTTGGAGTGACTCACACTAAACTTAAAATATATATATATCCACTAATGCTTGAAATAAACCAACAAGTGGTATATGAACGAGTTGTTATAGTTGAATGTCGATCCGCCTTATTTACTACCCATGAATTCGAAACTTCCACTGACACAAGGAATTAATTCATGTAAACAAAAATCAATGAAAGACTATACAAGACCAGATTTCTCAAATTTTCATTTTAGCAAAATATTGATTACAAATCCGAAGGAACAAGCATATGATTCAATTTTGTTTGAGGCATTTCAACACGTTTTGGAGATGTGTAAGGGAAACTTGTTAAGTCCTAGAGAATGTAAGCTATTTTCTTTCTTTGTGCTTACCTCCAACATATTTTGGGAACTGCGCCAATTCATCAAATCATTGAGCGTAATCTGGCAAAAAGAAAAAACAAACCTCCCCATAATACCAAAATCTCGCGTAAGCTTCGTTCTAGATCAGTTGAGGTTCCTCCAGCTATATTCATGTGTCGAGATCATGTTGTCCGTAACTATTTCACTCCTTATACTATGTACTAAAAATTCGATATTATAAATTGGGCCTATTCATTATGTAACATAAAACATTCACGACACAACTAATCAATTTCAAACCTAATCAATTTCAAACCTGGAGTGCCTTATCTCAGACCTAACTAAAACTTATTGATGTTTCTGCTATCATGCATGCTATACCTGTCTAGAGCGAGGGAACGGAGCTAGTTTGGAGTCCACCGTATCAAAGAATACAGCTACTGAAAACTTGGAGCAAGGAATCCATGCATCCATTATACTGTACTAATGAGACTTGCATGTAAACAATGAATATGAAGATCAGGCCAGGAATTTAGAATCCACCACTGAAGTGTAGGTTTCCATTGATTTTGCACTGCAACATGTTCTTTAACAAAGGAATATAACCTTAATCTTCATCGACCTAGCACTCTTTCTATTACTTCGCTCAGCAACCGATTACTACATTGGATATTCTTAATTTATTAGTGTTATAAATGTTCATTTTAAAGTTTGATAGCCCTAATTCTTCTGTACATAATATCTAGAAATTGGATTCTTCATTGTTTTAATGCTTATTATTAAATCTGATAGGTTTAATTAAGTGAATGCAATAGCAGGGATACAACGTTCCTCTCCATATTTGTTGGTTTTGGAAAGCGAACATTCATAAATAGAGAGTGATATCTGGTGGTAATTATGCCACAAGATCAAGGTCAGGCACTAACACTGGCCTAATAGTAACATTAACAAACTTCTTTCTACCAAATTAGGGTTGTGGCCTAACAAGGCACTTGCTCTGCAGCAAGACATATGGACTCACACCCTAGCACCCATGGTGTTTAAATAGTTCAGATCTATTGTAAATTTCTTGTTTAACATTGGGACAAACTAAAATTTCTGCGAAAATGCAAACCAGGTGGTTGTGGCCCTTAAGGTTCTTGAGTATTTGAACTCGAGGCTTTGATACCAAATGTAACATCCCTACTCTTAATACAAATTAAAACCTAATTTATCAAGCATTTCTTGTCAAAATTTCATAGAAATACTAGTCTACCACATACAAATATAATTAGATAATTAGTAGAAAATTAAGAACTGTAAAGAGAAGAATCTCCACTTACCTCATGGATGACTAGTTTAACTAATGTTGCATGCATACCTTGTCCTCAAGAATTACTACCTCCTCTATCCGCAACAACCAACTGCCAACCAAAGTCTGAGGCCCTTGAACCCTCAACAATTAACCCTATGCCAGAAAAAGTAATCCCTTAACTCTTTTCTCTATTTCTCTATCAATCTCAGCTCCACTACTTTGCTCCTCCTTATGCTCCCTCTTAACAGACACACAAAAGCCAAAACCAACATAACAAGCAAGAAACCCCCAAAATCCATCCGCAAGACTCAATCCCCCTCCTCTTGGTCTTGCCCCCTTTTTATTACTTAATTTCCATCATTTATTCAATTTCTTAATTTTGCATGGGTGAAACACTTGTCACTCATGCACTTTAATTAAATTACCAGTACACATTTCTTTTTATTTTTACATATTACTTGCCCTATTTACTAGTATGATAGTTGTAGTAAATCCCTAAGGTGGGGGTGTTACAAAATCCCAAAAAGGATAAACGCTGTGGTCTAAAGAATATCCATATATTCAGACAAGTACTGACTGCTAAAAGTATGTGGACATCGACAACAAGTGAGGGTTTGTTGGGGGGGGGCAGGGGGGGAATAACGTATGCCAAATACATTGACCCAGAAGCTATGGAGGATTGGATCAGGAAGGTGGTAAGGACTTTTGGAGGGGCTTCAGTGATTTGGAAGGCCATGTAAAAGGTTTTCCTTTGATTGGAAGGTCGCTGGCATGGAAGGTAGGTAAAGGAAACAAAGTGAGAGTTGGAGAAGATCTCTGGATGAGATGTATTGAAATTTTTGACTATCAGATCTTGTATTACAAACATTACATTGGGAGATATACAACCTGGCAGATGTGGCAGACCTGGATAATACATCCACATGAAGTCAAGGGTGGAAGACAACCAATCAGTTAAATCTCCAAGAGAAAATTACTGGGGTGTGGCAACAGTGTATCAATATTTTGAAGCATAGTGTTACAAGGATAAGAGATGAAGAGGACAAAATTATATGGTTTAGAAATAAAGCATTAGGAAACTATACAATAAAATTGGGTTATGTGGCTAGAATGGGAGAGGAAGGAAAGCACTGGTAGTGGAAGGTGATCTGGAGATTGAATTTCCCTTAAAAAGTCGGAATATTTCTATGGCTAGCTTTATTCAATAAAATTCTGACTTGGGATAACTGCAAAAAAAGAGGACATGGAGCAGACCGGGCTGGTGCATCCTCAGCATATCCAATGACGAATCAGTGGATCATTTATTTGTACATTGCTCCGTTACTAAAGAAGTATGGAAGGAAGTTCTAGCATTAACCAATAGAAAAGGAACCTGGGTGGGAGAAAATTGAGAAGAACGTTTAAGAAGATAAGTGAATGATAATTCAGTTAAAGAGTACAAGGCTTTACCTAGCACCATAATCTGGGGCTTGTGGCTAGCTATGAATGAAATACATTTCAAGGTAAATCAGTCGTACCAAATCAGGTGAGTCATCAGGTCAAGTATGCTTATGGAGATCTAAGAAACCCAAAACTGGTTAAAAAACCAAAATAATAATTGAGTCCAGAAACTGATGTTATTAGACCATGGGACTAATTTGACGATGTAAGCCAAGGCATGCCTAGAGAGTGTGGTGCAGGTGGCATTTTATTTATGGCAAAGAATCATTTCATTCCTTTTAAATGGAGACGTGATCATGGAACTAATAATAGAGCAGAACTGAATGGTCTGTCGTTATTGTTAAAAATAACAACGGAAAAAGGAATATCCAATTTGCAAGTAACATGTGACTCTAAATTCATAATAGATTGGTTGAATGGAAAGTCTAAGCTGGAAAAGGTACTGTTACAGAAAATTATAGAAAAAATTAGAGGCAAAAAACAGATTTTCTGTGATATCATTTCAACATGTCTAGAGAACTGAATGAAATAGCATATAAATTGTCAAAGGAAGTGCCGCCTCTTCAAGAAAGTCCGCTGGCATATGCTGAAACTCTTTAAGCAAGAACCTCTCAAGAAGACGTTCACAATCTGTTCTAAGGAAGATGACTCTGCTTTCAGATATCTTTGAATGTCTGATCCGATAGCATTCGGCTGTTTCTGTTTTGGTTAATTTCTTGTTTATCTAACTAGAAGATTTTGATAAAAATATATTGGATAGGCAACCTGTATGCCAGCTCTTTAGTTGCTGAAGCTTAAAGAAAGAGAGACCGTTTCATCTGCGAAGTACCGAAAAGGTACTCAGATATGTATATTTCGATTTTTCTTGAAATATCAAACAGTGTTCCAAATATCAGTGATATATCACCAACATTGCAATTCTCTCAGCTTGGCAATGTTAACACTGGAAAAAATCATGATTTTTTCAAATTTTGAATATATCTCGATTCTCAATATATTGGAAAACTATTACAATAAAATGGAAAATATCAGTGAAGTCGTGAGATTTCTAGATATTTTTTCTCAGTTTGAAGAGAAAAAAATAGGGGATTGAGACCAAAGGGGTTACTCGCTGTTATGCATGTGCATAAAAGGCCTAAAGGATGGGGGTTGCTTTAGATGTTTAAGAAATTGAATATTTTTCTAGTTTAACTTTGTCAATATTTTTCCTGATGTAGCCATGAAGTTTCTTTCTAAGCCCTAGACGATATAATTATCAACAGGATGTTTGCAACATTGATATCAATATAGGTTTTCTTCTTGGAAAATAATTACCAAACAGATAAACCGCTGTTTACATGTGCTTACAAATTTGCATGGTCATAGACTCGTATGCACATTTTCTATAGTTTTGGCCATAAAAAAATTATACAGCTCTTTTGGATAACATTTTTTTATAATAGCTTATAAAATTAGCATATCTCACTTGTGTTGATTTTTCCTGTGCAACATCGAGAGCCATTCTATGAGGAGAATGAAGACATCTGGTCGGGGACTACGATGTGGAACCAGTCCAACACTGGGGAACTCAGCCTAGAGCTGAGTGTCCATTCTGTTGAATGGAGACATCTAGTCAAGGACCAGGATGTCGAACCAATCCAGCACTGGGGGACTCAGCCTAGAGCTGAGTGCCATTCTGCTGAATGAAGACATCTGGTCAAGGACTAGGATGTGGAACCAGTCCAGCACTGGGGGACTCAGCCTAGAGCTAAGTGGCCATTCTGTTGAATGGAGACATCTGGTCGGGGACCAAGATGTATAACCAGTCCAGCACTAGGAGACTCAGCCTAGAGCTAAGTGGCCATTCTTTGAATGGAGGCACCTGGTCCGTTACCAGGAAGATGAACCAGTCTAGTACTGGTGGACTCAACCTAGGGCTGAGGGCCATTCTCCGAAAGAATGGAGGCGCTTGGTCTGTTACCAAGCATTTGACCTCGGATCAAATTATGCAGCCTATGGCTGAGGCACCTGGTCTGTTACCAGGATATCACTATAAGTCCTAGACCGAGTCTGGGCATGTGAGGCGCTCTGACCCTCGATCTATGTGCTTTGTGATCTTCTCCAAGGCTTAGCTACCATTGGTTAAGACACCTAGTACCGGATCTTGGTGTCACATGGAGTGTGAGATAAAAGCATTAGTAATTCTCTCTATTTATGATGATGTACTTTGAGTGGGGATGAAGGACCCTTATGACCACTTGTTTTGACCACAGGGCACCTGGTAAAGGCTAAGAGGTATAAGTCAAAAATACATAAGGACCTTTGGACCACAGGGCACTTGAGGAAGGCTAAAGGTAAAAATACATGAGGACTTTTTGGACCACAAGAAGGCTAAAGGTAAAAGTCAAAAATACATAAGGACCCTTGGACCACCAAGGAGTCAAAGTGAAAATACATAAAAGCTCAATAGTACCTTAAACTTTAAAGTAAAAGTCAAAAGGTAAAAGAATAAAATATTATTATTTTGTTCTTTTGAGTTCTGGTCCACTTCCAGGTGAGTGAAAGGATATAAAAGGAGTTCACTTATCATTCATTTTATACACATGACTGCTCCCAACAGACTTTCGCTGGCTTCTTTGCAAGAGAGTGAGTATACTTTGATTGATGTGCCCTAGCATGGCGGATTGCTAGCTAGGGCATCATCACTTCCTTCATGCATCTACCCTAATCAGCTAGGGTATCTCTCTTCTGTTTTACGGCCAACAAAGGAAAGCTGGGGCATTCACTCTTCTTCAGCAGTAACCCTGCAGTTAGGGTATCTCTCATCTCAGGTCAACTGCAAACGAACCAAGGGTTTTTACCCTAGTTCACGTCTCCTTTCCGGCCTACATCCGTCTCTATTCTGGGCAGCCTAGGGCAACAGCAAACAGCCCACCATTCTTCACAGGCAGTAGAAGAGCAAGCCCTATTTGGCCACCATTCTTCACGGGCAGGCTGTTTCCACTTACAGGCAGCAGGAAGGACCCGGGCAGCTCCAAATGAGCTAGGGCAGGTTCGGGCAGCACACAGGTGGCTCATTACCTGACACAGGAATTCGGGCAGACTGTACAGACTTCGCGCAGCCCGGATCTGACCTCAGGCAGCCTGCTATTCTTCTTGGGCAGGCACAGGAAGCTCGGGCTGTCTGTTATACAGGTACAGCAGAGCTCGGGCAGCCACCACAGAGCTCTGGGAAGCCACCACGGAATTTCGGGCAGCCTAGTTCTAACAGCTGGCAGCAGTAAGCCCTCACGGGCAGACTGCTGTACATTTCGGGAAGCAGTACTACTGCTTTGGCAGGCTCGGGCAGATAAACAGAGAATTCGGGCAGCAGCTTGGGCAGCCAGAAAAGGTCTCAGGCACCTCATTTACAGTCCGGGCAGTGTGTGGCAGACTCCAGGCAGCCATACTGGAATCCGGGCAGCATAAATCTATCTCAGGCAGCAGCAGAAAGAGAATCTGGGCATGAAGCCCTAAATTCAATATTTATTGTATTTTGTCTTGTTGACAAATTAGTTGGTTATCTGTGCTGGGATTTGAATTTGATCAAGCCTTCTAGGGTTTGAGAATTATTGAAGAAATCAAGTCATCTCATTTAAGAGATGAAGTACTAATGCTTTTGGGGGTTTTGTCCTTTAAAGGTTTCCCCATAAAAAAACATCTCGTCTATTGTTATCTTGTCTATTGTTATCTTACAGTCTGCAATATTTTAAAGCATGCATGCTAATGCTAAAATTCAACAACTTGCGCATACATAGTAGTTATAGGTTTTATATTGTATAAAATACATTAGTCCCATACATGTATGATTAACCATACCAGCAGTGTTAATCAGATTGTGAAATGAAGTGTACTGAGGATTTTTAGTTGTACTATGCATTTCTCTTTAAGTGCAAAGTGGTTCATGCAAAATGCTAACAGGGCTTTGGTTCACGGGTAAGGTTGTTGCAGTATTAAGCCATTTACTATGGCTCCATTCTGACTGCGCTCTGTCTTGTCTCACCCAAATGACACTTCATAAAGGGATGCAGTCAGGTATAGCAGAATAGATACCTCTTCGACTTGGCACTTCAGCTAAAAAACTCTGTATTATGCAGTGCAGCCACTAACCGCAGGACATGTTTCTTGAATCAATTTCCAAAAAAAACAAACACATGCAAATTATGGTAGTCATTAAAAACATATATACATATATATAATGAGAATAATGATTGTTTCAGACCCCAAACAAATACAAAGAAACATTCAAGGCTGCCCACTGTAGCACTCCATCAAATGATTGGCTTCTGTAAAGCCAGAATAACAACCATTGAAGTTTATAAAAAACAATGGAATAAATAGGGAATAAATAGACAAGGAACTAATACCAGCTCCACCAACCATTCCGTCTGCTGATTAGACAGTAAAGGAGGGGAGATCTTTAGCATCATTAGCTTTATGGTGATGTGGCTTTCCAGGATGTGAATAAATTGGTAACATGAGCTTTCCAGTTACCTGAATTTCATTTCATAATCTCTAACTGATAGCTTAATTGGAGTACTATAATTTCCCCAAGATAATAGACAAAAGTATGTGTACTTTCCCACAGTATATTTAATTCTTTCAATATGTCAATCACAGGATGCGGCTTCTACGATTCTTTGATCTTCTAGGACGATCTACCTCGCCAGCAAAATGGTCCCATTTGGCAACAGTCCCATCCCATGAACAGCTCACAAGAGTTGGATATAATGGATGCCAACTGCAGTCCCTCACAGTGGAACTATGATACTTGAGTTTATTAACAAGGTTCCCAGTCACCTGTGAAAATGATTCCATCATATGTGCCTGTGTAAAAATCTGATCTAGAAAGAAAATATGTGAATATGCAAACCTTAGTGAAGAGGTAAATGGTTCAGAAAGATACCACATCATAAATATAAACACAGCCATCATGGGATCCAGTGTAGATGTATTTCTGGCCCGTACTACAAAAGCAGGAAGGAAAAATACTGTAAGATGCAATGCTCTATTTAATTCTCTTTAAATGTTTCTTATTGTTACTTGAAACTGCAGAGATACATTCTGCCATTTTGCATGTCATTCTTGTAGCTTCTACTCTTTTGTTTCCTATTTGTCCAATACAGTAAATTTGGCAGGAAACACATAAATTTTTGATAACGGCAGACTTTACTATGAAATCACCTTAACTTCCAATTTCAGACCTGCTAAGGTAAGATTGATGAAAATTGAAATGGCTTGGAACATTGAGGTGCAATAAAAATTTACTAAATTTGTAATCTAATCTAAATGTGATTCTATATACTATTTCAAGGAAATAATTAAGCATCAGAAATAAATCTGTCAGGAACCATGAAGTGACAGTTATGGGTAGGTCGAAACCATGAATTCATGGTTCCAACCAGCCCATAACTGTCACTTCAAGGCTCCAGGCAAATTCATGGTTCCAACCTGCACATAACTGTCACTTCATGGTTCTGGGCAGATTTATGTTGAAGCTGAGGTTGAAAGGATTAGATAATAAGCAAAACATGCGTTAAACTCAAACTGGGGATTAGAATTTCACATCCAAAACAAACGGGTCCCATGAGAAATACAGACTATATCAGTTTATGAAGATCACCTGAAGGATGGAGAAAAGTAACAGCGGACAAGAGTACGCAAGACAGCATGTCCCTTGTAAGTCATCACAGACTGGTCATGTGGATGCTTAACATTCTTCCTAGTCACTGGATACTCCATCCAACGATAATCCCATTCATCGGCAGTGAACCTCCTTGGCTTTATGCTGCCAATGTAAAAGATATGTTTTCTTAATTATAAATATTCACCAGAGACAAGGAACTCCATAAATAAAGATCAGACCTAGTATATTCATAAATTGATCTTACATCCCTTCCCTTCATGTTATACCTTAAAATAGCACACATTAATAATTGATCAAACAAGAAACTGTTCTATCAGAAATTACAGCACTAAAAACACAAGAAGAAAGAATAGACACTAAACTGTATATCCACAGAAGGGATTTTTACTATGCACTTTTGGGCATACTTCAGAAAATATTAATGCTTTTAAGATTTGAAGAAACTTTAACAAGCTGTTTGAAGAAGTAGATTTCTTGAAAGTATGAAATTTACTAATAATCCACTAAAAAAATAGTTATGCTTTTAATATTTGAAGAACCTTTAACAAGCTGTTCGAAGAAGTAGATTTCTTGAAAGTATGAAATTTACTGATAACATACTACAAACAAAATATGTATGCTTTTAAGATTCGAAGAACCTTTAACAAGCTGTTCGAAGAAGTAGATTTCTTGAAAGTGTAAAGCTTACCGATAATCCACTAAAGCTCTTTACTGTGTGTTATTCCATATCCTACAGGGGTGACACATGGAGATATTTTTCACTGATGATTTTTATCACAAGCACCAGCTCCATATAGGAGACTAATGGATGTTTTGCATGAGATACAATTCTAGCATTTTTTCAGCAGACAGGTCAGGGTGACTTGATGACAGATGTGCTCCAATGCTATGCCATGTGCCTACTCCATATGCCTGATGATTCTTCTTTTCTTGGATCATGATTTTGATGGTCAATAGTGTTCACTCTATAATGGCTCTTAAAGCTCTTAATTCTTGTCTCTTCTTAGGTTGATTATATGGTGTTTTCATAATATACATTTAAATAAGTGCGTCATTCTGTCAGTTGGGGTTTGTCCCTAGTGGCTTAAGTTCGCATTATGTATGAGTCATGTCACTTCCATTATTTTCTCTAGCCATTTTTCATTCCTTGTAATTTCTTCACATTCTCCATCCATTTTCATCATGTCCCCTTTTGTGACTAGCTATATGATGGAGTCGTCTCCTCCTAAGGAGCCGTTTGAGCTATATGATGGAGGTGTCCCCTACTTTACACATATATAATGGATTGTTGGAGGCTTTTGAGGGAGGCGTTCTACCTTTAGGCCTTGGGATGGCCTCCACACTCACCTAACATCTACTTGGAGGCTAACACTACCTTCTTTGAGGGGTTGTGACACTTGGGCCTTGTATGATGAGGATGTCCCACTTGGGACTTACTTTATGCCACATGTGTGAGGTTTTGGGGCCCTTTTTGCTATAGCGCCCTCCTTGTTGGGCCTTTCTTTGGACCATTCACCACTCTTTACCACTTTAGGATGAGGCACCCTCTCTCCTTGAGGACTTGAGAGTTATTTTATGTTATTTTACTCATCTGTAGAAAATTCCTCGATTGGATCTAGGGTTTTGGAAAAATTATTATTATTTTGTTCTAGAGAAGGTTGAGCTTTTCTCCTATATAAGAGAGCTCCCCTGTCATTCTCATTGTTGTTGAGCATTGGAGAGAAATGCTATTGCTTTGCATCTAAAGGTTTTTGTCTCTTTGTATTCTATGGTTGGTATAACTTGGTGAATCTTCTTGTTGAGGTATCATTTTATCATTTTCATTGTAAGGTTTATGCTCCTAGTTCATTGAAAGAGTAAGATTGCTCCAATGGAATGGTTTTATCATTTTGTGGTTTAGTTTTGTTGTTGGTTTGTAGTTTGCCTACCTTTGTAAAGGCTGCAGAATTGTTGGCATAAGCTAGGGTACATGCTATGGCATGAGTTGAAATTGTCTCTAGTAATGATGACTCTTCCTTGATGAGGGTTTGCATAAAGCTTCAATAGCTTGGGACAAGAAAAATTGCGTGTCATATAGGGATTTCAGCCAAGCATTTACATACAAGGCCAATTGGAGGATTTGATCCTAGGACTCCATAGCCCAAGGGTTTAAGGGCACTGATCTTTCTTCTAATTCTTCAACCAATTTTTTCCTGTTTTCCTAGCTTAGATCAAGGCTAGAATTTATTTCAAAAAATCAAAAAATATTTGCTTGCTTTCTATGGTAGTTTAGGATCATTTTTAGGGTAGTGTTATACCATTTTATGTATGGGGATTTTTGCCCATACTTTTGCTTCAAAGATTAGGGTAAGATCTAGAGTTCAATGCTTTCAGATATGATCGATGATGAGATTCCCAGCAGTTGTGCCATATTATGCCATGAGATGATGCCATGTTATGTACTCATGTGATGCCATTTCATGCATGAGGACCGATTTTATGGATTATGCTTTGGTTTGGTGTTGTATTATAGAATGTTGTACGTTAATTACAATGATTGATTTTTGATAAGTATAGCTAGTAGTCATGTTCATCGGCTAATACTGAGTAGAGATTGTTGTTTTATGTACACACCATTATCTAACAACTCATGGTCTTTGAATGGATTATACCTCTCCTTTGGCTCCATACTTTACCTTACCTCATCTCCATAACACTCCAACTTGGTCTCAGATCCCATTGGATCAAGGATGATAGATTGGCTCTTGATTTCCCCCTCTGTATCCCACTCACCATGAATGCCTCCTTGTCTTGGGCTTGATTAAGTTTTAATGAATCCTGCGATGGCTCAGGAGGCTCACTTGTAAAACCCTAGGCTAACTGCTACTAAACAGAAAGAGTTACCATTGACCAATGCTCTTCCTAGATCTAAAACAAATCTCCCTATGCTATGTGTCATGAAAATGGTTAACGGTTAAAAGGGTAGGTACTCATTGAATTAAGAGGTTAAACCTATTTGCCCTCACCAAGCATTCTTGTGTCAACTTTGCTGGACCTATGGGCGGATGCTGCTAGTGGTGTTAAGGCCATGCCATCACTGGTACCCATAATGTATCTAGGACTAGTATCTTTCAATTGTTATCCAAAGAAAAGATAAAGAGAAAAAAAAAGAATAGTGCAAAAAGAAAAAAAGAGACAAAGGAAAAGAATGAAGGGAGGTTTGCAAAAGTCATGTTATCACAGATCTTGTAGTTGCCCCAATAGATGAATCCTGTACAGGATGCCAGAGGGGACAGGAAACCAAAGTTGTGACCTACGAAAACCCTAACCCCCAAAAGATGGATGGTTGTCACGTCGGTTAGAGATTCCTTCGCTTTATGTCATTAAATGCCCAAGTGACAATGGGGGAGACCCGATCTTATCCTGAAAGGACAGATCTGCAACTAATCACCAGATCAAGCCCAAAAATGTGAATACGTAAGGTGAGAGATGGAAACCCTAGATTTAAGAGATAAGTCACAATTTAAGGAATATTCAAGTACAGGTGTTTAAGGAATGTGGAAATGTTACTCGAATCAATTTAGAATAGTGACTTAAGAATTTTAAATAGATCTAGGGTTGGTGTGTTTGTTTAGATAATCAGACCCTGGACCATGGGGGGATTTAATCAGAAAAATGGGAAATGCCCAGGACAAGGTTGATTTAATGCAATGTTCCACGGAGTTTCCAGGGTGGGGGGAGCATGGGAGCAGGGAAATGCACAAGGGGGACATGTGGAAGCTACCCCAAATTTTAGGGAAATTTCGGGGAAACAGGGGGACGTCGGAGTCATAAAAAATAATTTAAAATATAAAAATGATAAATCCCAACAGTAACTATTACGATGTAAAAAGTAAAACTAAAAACTAAATTCATCATTATGTGGTATACATCTCTATTAGTTATTAGCGTATCAAATTTCAAATTTGTAAATGATACTAAACTATGTTACTATACCCACATGTAAAAACTAAAAACTAAATATCATAATTATCATTATGCAATGTATCTAAATTCAAATTTCAAATTTCAAATTTGTAAAGATAATGCAACAAATGCTTAAGTCTGATATAGTCAAATAGATACCGAACAATGAACACAAAGAAGTAAGAACTTAGAACAATGACGACTGCTCCAAGTTTAGTTGCAATATGATTATGAAATGAAATCGTGAGAGGATAGCGTTTAGAAAGGTCTTAGACTCTTAGGTTAGTCTAGGATTTAATTTAATTTTTGTTCAATTATGTTTTAATTTTTAAACACTTTTTTAATATTTTAATTTGCATTTATTTTTATTGTGAAAGATGAAAATTTAGGGGTGACGGGGGCACGCCTAGAAACCCCCCTGGTGGGAAACGCATTCCGCACTTGGAGAAATGTGGGGAAACACATTTCCCCAATTTTCCCACAAAAGAGCGACGTGCGGAAACGTTTTTCCAGGAGTTTTCTCGTCCTGGAAGCATTGGGGGGCGAGGGGGCGTGTTCCCCACCCTAGGGGACGTGTCCCCGTAGAACACTGATTTAATGAAATTAAGGCTTCAACACACCTAGTTGGGTAAAATGATTGGAAAATAAAAATACCCAACTGAAAACCAGAACCAAAATAGAGGAAATGACCAACAAGCCCAACAGGGGCGTTTTCTCCCAAACTGAAACCAGTGCCTGGAAATGGGCAGAGGAGTCCAACCTTGACGTTTTTGAGGGAGATGGGGTTTTTTGGTATGCCTCACAAAACCCAAATCACCAAATTTGCCAATTCTCGGTGCAAATTGGTCCGGTGATTTTCCTACTACTAAATGAGGATTTTTTCAATGCAGGAAATGATGGGCAATGCATGCAGAAAGTAAAAGAGAGAAATTACCTATGAAACATACTTGGTTCTTGTAGATGACCTCAGAGATGATGAAGAATGTCGTCCTTTTGATCAAATGAGAGTTTTCAAGAAAGATCTTTTAATGGTTATGCTTCTGTCAATGACCCTAGCGCCCCTATCAACCTGTCCAACCAAAGTAATCAATCAACAAGGCAACCGAATGGGATATGCAGCATAAAAAAAGTACGGGAAATGAAAATCATCGAGAAAGAATCACTCTCTGATACACAAAACCCAAGAGTCGGCACAGAGTGAGTCTCCCCACCAATGCGCCTTCCTCAAGTGTGCCTCCTTCAACCTGCAGATGGATGGGTGTAAGAAAATATACAAGATTTATCCTGGCATAAACTCAGTACAAAAGAATAGCAATACCAATCAACAAATCATTAACACATAAGAAGAACTTAGAGTGTAATCCCAAACAAAAATCTCTTTATTCAAATTCCTGTGCCAAAGCTCATTAATTGCAATGGGGGGGTTCACCTCACTTAAATAGTTTGAGAGAGACGTAAACCCTAACTTACTTTTACATCCAATGGTTGAGATTAAAACATCATCAACAATGGAAATAAAAAATACATAACTCAACACATCGATCAAGTGACCAAGTCAAAGAGGGGGCGCACTTTGCTCAAGGACGCCTATCCGAAGTGAAAGTAACAATATAACATAAGATGTGACATGATAGTGCATAGGAGGGGGTCACTAGGGGCTTAATTCACCCTAGGTCCCTTTGCAACTTCATAATACATGATATAACAATGAAATACATCAAGAGCCAAGTTGAGGGGGCGCCCCTTGGGGGCTTTCCTCATTGGTTGCGCCAATACAAAATAATTCGGACATCTGCTGACTGAAAACTGTTGGAGGACTGTCCGAGATGCTGAAACACATCATCTGTCGAACTTCCAAGCCGTTTCTGATGGTGAAATTGTCATTGATGCCAACATGGACTTGATGTCATTGATGTCACCATTGTTGAAGCCCCAGCTAAATGTCTATCCCCATCTGGTAAGATAGTCAAGGCCAATAAGGATGTAAAATCTCCTAATACAAAAGGTAGTTTGGATGGCCACCAAGTAAAGTCTGTTGATGGGCTTCCCTCACTAGATAATACATCTTCGGCTCAATATGGCTTAAAGAGAGGAGATGCAGCAAAGCAAAATTTGACTTTTGAGGTTAAACACCTTCAACCACTCTGAATAAGGCGCTGCCTGAGAATGCTTCTATAATTCAACAATGCTCAAGTGTTTCTCAGTTAGCCTCTTCATCTCTTGGGACTAAGGCTGCAAAGTTGCAGATCTGATGGAAGAAAAATGAAGTTTAAAAAGGTGGTCTGAGGCAACATGAAGTTTTTTTTTGGACTGTTTTTGGGTCTGTGTAATTGCAGGGATATTCGACCTAGCTTGAAGTAACTGTTTGCAAAATTAAGAGCCATTCTTACACATCTTTTTGAACAAAACTGAAGAAGTTTATTGACAGGTTTGAGGGTTGTTATTGACACGATCTTCTAGATAGATCTGAAGTGATCCATTGTCAATTTTAGAAGGATGTTGTGTGATATTTTAAAGGAGAATAGAAGGAAGGCTTTTGGGTTGTCTTGGCAAACACCTTAGCACATAATTCAGCCCTATAGAATTGAAGGTGTCTTACTGTAGGTCGAGGATACTCTATGGCAGCCATTCATCCAAAGTCTGATCTACCAAATGTCTTAGTTCAAACAGTGAAAGATTATGCTATGATCCGCTCCTTGCATACACAGATCCTGACACGCATTCCAAGGACTGATCCAAAAATGTCTAAGATTAATTGATGGCCACTCTCTGTCATGTATTCTTGGCACTTGCATGAAGAGAACTCAGAATTACATGAGGACAGATTATCTTGTACAAGAAGAAGTGAATTAGAGAGCAGACCTATGAGCAGGTTGGATCATCATGTAAAGCAGGGGATGTGAACAGAGAAGAGAACAAGAGGTTGGCACTATTCCTCTCCAATTTAAAATTAAAGTTTTGATGTCGATTATATACAATGTCGGCTCAATTAAAAATGAGGAGTCGGCCTCATTAAAATTGCAAAGTCGGCCCATAAAAAAAATTTCAAAAAAAAAAATTATTATATTTTAATAAGAGAGGTCGGCTCCATATTTTGTGGAAATCTAATATAAATACCTACCCACGATTTCATTCTGAGGTGGAGTTTTAAGGTGAGCTCTGCGATTCTATGTGGCAGCAGAGAAATTTTTACTGTGTGGCAGCGTGGAAATATTTTGGCAGCGCAGCAGAGGAATTTTTATTGTGTGGCAGCGTGGAAATATTCTGGCAGCGTGGAAATTTCTGTTTATCAGCGTGGAAATATTTTTATCAGCACCATGGGAACTTCTAAGCATTGCTGGGTACACCACAGCATCCATGAATTAATCCTGGGCAGTCTTTTAAAAGAAATCAGTGAGAAGACATCCTCAATCACCAACTTGTAGTAATTTTTCAGTGCTATATGAAGTAATGAGTGGCAGTTTGAGGGTGCCCTAATCAGATCATCCAACAGCAGTACAGCAGCCGTAGACAAGTCTGATTGAAATGTTGGAAGAGCCGCCCATCCTGCTCATTCATGAAGTTTCCAGTCATCTACAGCAGTCTGGTTTATGTTTAACTCCCGAAGAAATTTTTCTTGACTGCCTACAGCCCTAAAAAGCAGATCTGGGTGTTTTCTTGACTATAACAACCCTCCAAACAGTCACCTTCAGCATTAAGATTTCATTATCAGCAATGAAGCTATGTTTTTGAATTCTGAATATGAATTAGGGCTGAGCCGTGCCCTAGAACAGCAGGAGAACTATGAAACCTTAAGGGTTGGACAGTACTATTCCACCATGAGATGACACAGTTTTAGTAGAGGGTTGAAAGATTTGTGGTATTTCAAGGTGCAATGGAAATATATGTTGAGATGAAGGTGATCCCTGATCAATGGCTTATATAGGTTGCTTTATGGTCTGAACGTACAGCACTAGTACTCCCATTCTCTCAGGCTTACTGAAATAGAAATTTCGGCGAATCAGGGCAGAATCTGAACTTAATTTCCTGTGTGGTATCTATTCCATTGAATTGTTTGGTGATTAGGCAAGTTTTAAGGCTGCTGCAATAAAGGTACAACCCTTAAGTGCACAGTTTCAAATCTGTCTTAACTCCTGTAGCAGCAGAGTGATGGTCATAGCAGCAGTTGAGAGGCCGAAGACCAGGAGAAGCCTACGGCTAGCAGCCACCCCTCAATTGCAGCCTGTTCATGCTATGAAAGAAGGACCAATCCATATCCCTGTGGTTTGTTTTTCTTTCCAGCCAGAAAATAAGGTCTAATCATGCATGGACAGAGTTATAAAACTCAGTAGGATGGTGTCCTGTGGTTCTCAAATGTACAACTAGAAGATATGAACAAAGATAAGTGCATACCTTCCTAAACAGAGTTTGATGGTTTGAGGAACCCTTAATGTTCAGACCTTGATAGTTGGCAGATTGACAAGGACAAGATAAATGCAGGTGAGTTGCTGAGTCATCTACACAGTCCAATTTGACAGGGTTAAACTTTGAAGTAAAGAGTATATGCACAGTTCAAAGACATACACAGTCAGCCCAATGACTTTTGGTATGTATGACAGCTTGCTTGTTCAGGAGTAATGATGTGCAGGTTTATATAAGTTAGGTCAAGATTGAAGTTAACAAGTTGGTAAGTGTTGAGTGTCATGAAGGAAGGCTCAACCAACCAAGGTTGAAGTTCTCAGTGCTAGGTTGCATACACAGCCTGAGTTAGTAACATGACAGCTATTTGAAGGTTGATCAGGATACTGTCTTGACAGTAAGAATGATGATCAGAGATTCATGAGCAGCATTATATGACTTGGAATGATGAACTGTGTTGACGAGCAGGAGAAGTACAGGTCAGAGGATAATTTGTAGCAAAGGTTTTGGATCTGGCAGGGTTGATAAGCAGTGTTGATAATGACCAGCAGTAATGTATAGTGTTGACCAGCTGAAGATGAGCAAAGATTCATGAGCAGCAGTAAGTAGTGTTACAGCAGAGTTTATATGATGAGCAGAGATGACTTACAGCAGCTGATCGAGTTGGAAAGTGGATTAAGATGACAAACAGATCTATGACATCCAGCAGCAGAACAAATTGAAGAGAAAGATGATGTTGATGTGACACAGTGACAGTAAGTTTTCATTGTAATTGCAAGCTAGTCTTGCTTTTGAGGTTAGGATACCTCAAACCCTTCTTAGCAGGGTCTAAGAAAACCAGACAGGGTCCTGGATTAAGAGTAGGTGCTCTATGTATCAGTAGGTGCTGATTTCGCCAAACGGTTGTAGCCGGATCCAAATAATATAAAAAGATTACATATTTATATAGTGTGGTGTACTTCTGTGATTGGTGCTTTATGAATGAAATGCTTATGTTATGTAAATGATGTTTATGAAATGATTATGGTTTGATGAATTGATAGCTAACCGTGATAAGCTAAAGAAGGTGTAAAATTGGCTTCACACTGATTCACCCCCCCCTCTCAGTGTCTACAATTGGTATCAGAGCCGGCCTTCGTCACGAGCCTAACAAGCTTGAAGGAGATCCTTAGACACAATGGAGGAAAAGAAAGAGTCATCAAGCAACGATGTCCCTGTACGCGATGTTACAGATTATTTCAGTTGGAGGAGCAAAATGAAGGCTTATCTGAAGAAGTTCGGGATTTGGGAAATTGTCATCAATCCACCCGCTCCTTCAAACAAGAAAGGAAAGCTAGCTGCACAGAAGGAAGCGAAGAAGGACAACACTACAGCCTTGAAGTTCCTCATGGATGGACTTCCCAGTTCAGTGAAGGAAAGTGTAGGAGAGTTCACTTCGGCAAAAGACCTATGGTTCAAGCTGGAGAGTGAGTATCAGAAGGCAAAACAAGAACCCGAAAAGACAGATCAGAAATCAGAAGACAAGCCCCCAAAAGAGCTAAATCAAGAAGAAGATAAACAGGAAGAGGTCTCTAGTAAGGGTATGGACTCTTGTGATTATGATAGCTTGTGTGATGAAATTGACAAGGTTCTCGCAGATGATGATGAAGCAATGTTGAAAGCTAAACAGAGAATTATAAACTATG
>LPNX010258686.1:7770-31854 GCA_001517045.1 Pseudotsuga menziesii
CTTTGGATTTGATCTTGCCAAAGCAAAATCTACCAGTTGAATCGACTGTTATTTCGAGAATAAATTTGACTAGGTAATCGCTTTCTTGAGCAGGTTACAGGTATTACAAGTTACATTGGGAGCAGCTTACTGAGTGGAAGGAGGCGAATTCATTGGGCCAACCATTTCCACAAGTCTGTCATTCCGTGATTCATACTCTCTGCAACGCTGCAACAAATCTTTGAAGCATGGACATGGAACGGAGGTGGGACGTACCATAATAGGAGGTTGTGCTAATTATTATACCCAAGATAATGGGACCAAAAGAAGCCATGGATAAATGGTCCTGCAATTTCAATTTCTATTTTTAAGAGCATTGCTTGAAAATAAAAGATAAGCAAAACAAGCAAGCCATGACAAGCTTGTGCAATTATTATAACATAAAAACAAGCCACGTAAGAATGGTCCCGCCATGCCAATTTTTATATTTAAGAGCGTAGAACGGATTTTAAATAAAAGATAACCAGGACAAGAAAGCCACGGATAATGGTCTTGCCATGCGAATTTATCTATTTAAGGGCATTGCTTTTAAATACAATTTTGAATTGCAAAACATTGATCCATTGTACTTACTGCAATGGTACAACAACGAGAGGGCTCGGTATAATGTCCATATTAGTGCTAGCAAAACATGAAACCACTGATTGCAATGGTACAATAACTAGGGAGAGTAACGTCTTTATTAATGACATTAAATATTTTATGAATTAATGTCACTCTTTACTCATCATTCTAAAGAGGGAGCATTATTAATTCTTTGAGTATTAATTTACAACATGTCTATACAAGTGGAATTAATGAGCATTATAATTCTTTGAGTATTCATTTACAACATGTCTATACAATTGGAAATTTGGAACTAATAATTGTGGGTTGTATGGGTGTCAAGTGGATCTTTGTATCGAGGTTGTTTCTTTAGCTTTTTGTTACGGAGATGTTTTGTTGAGAATATAATTCTTTGAGTTAGTATTTTTCTATATTGTATTATTATTATTATTAGTAGTATTCATCACTTTTATGAGAAAGGAAATGATAAATTACACTGGAGATTCGGGAGTCCAAGAGGCCACTTGGAGTTCATCACTTCTACTTCTTCATGTTTTGTGTATTAAAATGGGTTTGCACCTCGAGAGATTTGATCCCTCTCGGAGCATGATAGAGCCGGGTAAAGCTGGATCTACGTTGGTGGGTATAGTCATGGTGGGTCATGAGGGTGGGGTTTCCCACACTCACCTACTTTTTCCTTTATGTCATATCATACTGGAATATATAATACCAACTTGTAGAGAAAAACAAATTTGTAAGGAATCACTTGTAAGTAAACCAATAACGCACACTGGGCATTGTCATGATGGACCACATGAGGGTGGGGTTGCATTCAATCACGTACATTTGTTTTTATGCCATATCCTATTGGGATATACAAAATAACAACTTGCAAAGAAAAAAACATGTTAGTAAGAAAACATAAAGTAATCCAGTAATGCACCTTGTGACTTGAAACTTTACCACTTGAATATATACATGGTATTCAAAGATACTCTAAAAATTATGGAGTGGCTAGAAAGCTTGAATATGGTCGAAGCAACAACCATTCAAAGAAGCTTTGAAAATGTTGAGGGACCAAAGGTTGGATCAGACAATAAAGCTCTAATACCAATTGAAATGCCCCCAAAAGGTGCAATAATACGTCTATAGGTTTTTTCAGAGGGTGAAATGGTTGAAAAAAAAATCGAATTGGTGTTATGGGAAAATCCTCAAAGAAAGTGCATGGACTAAATTTTTTCCATGGTGTAAACCTAAGCTTGTACCATGAGTACCATCAGAAATGAGCTACTAGATTTGCAAGGAAGGTCAACGAAAGGTGGACTTTAAAATCCCAAATATCACAAATAGACAGTCAAATATTAAATGTGGACGACGTTAACAACAAACTAAATATAGTTGGAATTGTCATAGCATTTCTCCTAGACCAAACTAAACCTCTACATTTACCCAAGTCTAAATATTTTAGCTATAATTTTGTACAATTTAAGGTTATGCTAGGTTTTAGACCTATTTTCTCGATGCTCTCTTAGGCCAAACTAAACCTCTACGTTTACTGAAGTTATGATATAAAAGTCGAATCAAAGGTTTGATTTTATAAATATTCTACAAAAATATTGGGTTTCCGATGAACCCATTGTCTATATTACCTTGAATGTCAACCATGCATTATTATTTTCTCGATGCTCTCTTAAGCCAAACTAACCCTCTGCGTTTACCAAAGTTATGATATAAAAGTTGAATCGAAGGTTTGCTTTTATAAATATTATACAAAAATATTGGGTTTTCATTGAACCCATTGTCTATATTACCTCAAAAGTAAACCATGCATTGAAATCTACCATAGTCAAAACTATATATATGAGCGATGATATGTCAAAGCACATATCTAAAGTGTCGGCCAAACCAACAATGAGAACCCACCATAGATCTTGTGCACGATGCACAAATACAATTTTGAAGATTCATATATATCAATTGAAAGTTATTCCTACATATGGTAAATGTGGAATAGTGATCCCAAGTGCAAATAAAAGAAAATATAGCGCATTTGTTGAAGAGCTAGAAGTAAAGAGTTTGGATGATGGCCATCAACTTATTCAGTTAAGTTTCTGCATTGGATCCATTTTCATTTGGAAAGGTTGATTTCCCGCGCTAAATGATATCCTTTTGCTAAAGCCATCTTCATAATGAGACGAAAATTTTTGTATACATCATTCCGACACTACCTTCTATTCGCCCTTTAAGACGATAAGCTTCTCTTTTCTATCAAGTTCCAAGCAACATGGCCACTAAATAGGATAAAACCTACATAGCCCCTATGTAATCGTATTTTAATTTTAAATAGTGGAAATACACTTACATAAACTGCATTATAAAAAAAAAATATTCCACAAAAAATAATCACAAAATAATCCACAAAACATAATTGCGACACTTTCCTTTCATGGCCAATGCATATGGCTACATGAAAATATTGATCACCAACCCATCCACCATGAAATTTTTCATTCTTGAAATGAATTTATTTATAGTGATCATTCATTTTTTTATCCAACCCAAACATTCAATAGGTTTCCATAACCAAAGAAACAAAGCACTCTTCCAACATTCACTACATTAACCAGTTTAACAACTATAATTAAGCTATTTGTCAACATTTTCCAAGAATTCAAGCAATCAAGTATTGGAAAGTATAATTTTTTTAAATAAAAGTAAAATTATAAATACTTTAATTGTTTGAAAACCTTCCCCTAAATGCTTTACAAGATTGAATAGAATAGCTAAGGTATACATATAGAAATCATATCCTTGTCAAGCCCTTACCTATGGGGCAATAGATGTTTTCTTCATGCTCTATAATGTGAATTACTAAACTATGTAGCACATTATGCATCCTTCAATGGACCACGCAACCATCAATGTCTTTGAAAATTGGCTGAATCAAACAACAATTGAGAGAAATGTTTTTTCTAATGCAATCAAACAAACAACATTGGGAGAAATGTTTTTCCGAATGTAATAGGCTATGTCTCTGATCCCTCTATGAGAGGATTGCTTGTTGAATGCCAACAATAGGACAAAACCATCTATTTTAGGGACCTTAGATTATTTTTTCCCCCAAGTTTCAATGAGCAATATACTATCAATGTCCCCTGGGATCCAACTTAACTTAGGGACTCTATGCCATGGGAAGCCTTGACAGTTCCAAGATAGGATCCAAAGAGTATTGAATTTCTATTTAGTGGTAGCTTTTTGGTTTTGACCTCGAATGAATGCTTTTCTATTTCTAATGATCACCCATTTTTCTTGTTCCCTAGCTTCTTTAACCTTTTGAACCTCCTTTCTTAATTCATACTGGTCTTCTGGGACAAGGTCTTAATTTATAGAATATTCTTGATCCTTTTAGGAATAAAGTTCTACTGAGTATTCCAAATTTATGGTCATTAGAGCTAATATTAACCTTGATTAATCTATTTTTGTTTTCAATTAGTTTTCCCAATCACTCTACATCTGTGAGGCAAGTTTGAATTTATAACTTGTTATGTATTTCTTCCTTGATTACAGCTAGCGTGTCCTCTTCTTCTTCTTTTTTTAAACAAAAAATTATGAGGTTCAAGGTTCTTTTGTTGCACTCATGCTCTAAAGCTAATATCTTATTCATCTTCTCCTTAATGGGTTTAATATCTAATAGACCTTCTCGACTATTTAGGGTTTGATTTGTTGTTTCTTTTTCTTGAATCTCTTTAAACATGTGTTTTAGTTTAAGAGTTTTTAAAGCATCAACATCTCCTTGTTGGGTTGATTGCTTTGTTTTTTGGCTAGGTTTTTCCATAAAATGTATTCGAACTTCTATTAACTCTCTCTTGTTCTCCACCATATTTAAGTTATTGACTATTTGTCTTTGAATATTATCTTTGAAAGATGTAAAATTATTATTGATCAAGGGATCAAATTTGTTTTCAAGCATCGCTCCATATTTATTATGGAGCATGGTTTCAAGCTTATTTTCAAATATGGTTTGAATTTATTGGTGAATTTTCTATCTTTGTTTGAAGTTTGACATCCCTTTCTTCTTTGCTTTTCTCTAATGAGTATGCATTATCACTGAGGCTTTGTAGGGTCATTGTGATGGGTCTCCTTTGTCTTTTTTTGGAATATATGGTGAATTATTCATAATTGGATACTATATATAAAAGAGCAACTAGAGGAAAAAACAAAAACTTGTGCACACGATTCAAGAAGTGTGAACCCTATCCTTAGATGTTTCATATGGCTGCCGAGCTTGAAAGGTTTGTTGCTTCCCTACTTCTAAACGCCCCAAAGTAAAGAAAAGATAAGTTCCAAAGTTTTCTCCACTTGTTTTCAAGATGGTTCACTTGAATCCTTCAATCTTAGATAGAGATCAAAATCAAATGGCTGTAGATCAAAGGCCGTAGATAATATGGTTTGCGTATATTCCTAGTTTTTAAATGGGAATGTTATAAGCCAAACCCTGGCTACTCCATACGCTGCTTCAATTCAATTTGAGATTTTTTTGTTCGCAATTCACTTACCAATCCATGGAAATTATGTCATAGAAATGTATTAAATGAAAAAAAAATTGAAGTTGTAGATTTTAATTCTATTACATTTGTCAATCTATACAATATTGTGATAATATTGATAACAATAATTTATAAAGTCAATTTAGTATAATGAAACTATAGCTATATATCAATTAAGTAAAATAAAAATATCTAAAGATTGTACATTAAAGAATTTATTTAATATAGCATTACTATGTTAATTAAGTAAAATTTTTATATATTACATAAATAATATGGGAGACATGAGACATCCTAAATTTGCTTTAAAAGTAAGTCAAAACCACTTACTCTTCACCTTTTAAGTGGGTTTGACATAAGGATATTATGATTTGGTTAAATCATTAGGGTATTGACAAAAATGACACTTTGCAAAATATCAATAGTGTCAAAAATATTATTACATCTAAGTTTAAAGAGAAAATGTGGTACAAAAAAGAATTAGAAACTAAAAGAAAATTAAGATATTATAAATAGGTCATTAGTCCTAATATGGAAGATAAGAAGTATCTCTTCATATTAACTACTTCAAACAAGAAAATTAATTTAGTTACGCTAAGAATGAACTCTTATGAACTCCATAGTGAAATAGGGGGTTGGTCAATTCTTAAAACATCCTCGGAGGAAATCATTTTCCATCTATGTGAGTCTCTGAGTGTTGAGGATGAAAATCACTACCTCTTAGAGTGTCCTGCTTACATCCACATTAGATTTGGGTTTCATAGTATTTGGTACAATACAAACCTTTCTAAAATCCTAACTTGTTAAAACTAGAGTGATCTAGAAAAGCTTCTTTTTAATCTTTTTTAGCATAGAAATAAATTTTTAAAGAAAACCAAATAATTCCTTTCTTTCTTTGGATGGATAGACCAAAGTTGGCCTCATTGGATGTTAATCATCA
Source organism: Pseudotsuga menziesii (assembly GCA_001517045.1). Taxonomy (NCBI): domain Eukaryota; kingdom Viridiplantae; phylum Streptophyta; class Pinopsida; order Pinales; family Pinaceae; genus Pseudotsuga; species Pseudotsuga menziesii. The sequence goes on from LPNX010258686.1 coordinate 13,843, forward strand.
TCATCATCATCATCACCATGGTTGAAATTTGATGTCCTACCTTAAGTCAAGAAATTTTTATATGACATTTTAGTTTTAACATTGCCTTTCATTTAAGGTTTAAATTTTAGTTTTACCAATAATGATAAGTGTTAATTTTTTTAAATAATATTTATAATAACTATATGAAACATTGAATACGCATATCTTGCCCCATACAATACAAAAATAAAATGTTAAAATTTCCATTATATATAATATATATATTAATGATGTGTAAAAATTAAAATCCACTTTAAAATAAAGAATGATATTAAAAATCACACATGATTAATAACGTTTAATTTTATGACATTATAGTGTTTTGATGTGTAAAATGGTAAATAATTGTTATTTAGGTGTTAAATTTCAACACTGACCAAGTTTATTTTTGGTCAAATTCGGGTAGAGCAAACATTCAAGACGGGTTTCTTTTGCTTGCTTGACGCCCCAAGATCAAAACCTGCTGCTCCTCGGTGGGGACATTTAAATGCAACCATGCTAAGGGTTGGTGCTATCCACACTCCCGGGTGATTTTGACGGCTTAGATGCCCCTGGATCATAGTTTATCAGACCAAATGTTTGCCGAACAAATGCCCAATCAATCACAGGGCACTAGACCATATAAAAAAACATTTATTTATTTTTTAAAATTTTCTTATATTACTTTGATTTATCTTGACTTGTTTAAAAAATATAAAGCAAAATTATAAAAAACTATAATATTTTGATTTTAATTTTTAATTAATAAATTAATATTTTTATTTAAAATTAAAATAATATTTTGATTTTAATTTTTAATTAATTAATTTTTTTTATTTAAAATTAAAATAATAAATATTTTAAAAATAAAGAAAAAAGTCTATAAAACTAATATTATATTTTATTATATTTTATATTGAAAACTTATATATTTTATATTGAAAACTTATATATGTATGTTTTTAAACGTGCTTAAAATATATAATAATATTTTAATTTTAATGTTTAATTATTTTTTAAAATTAAAATAATAAATTTATTAAAAATTAAAAATAAGTATAGTTAATATTATACTTTATTATATTTCATATTGTTTATACAGTTAATATTATACTTTATTATATTTTATATTGTTTATATATATATATATATATATATTATGTCTTTTGGTTTTATTTTTTGGTTCTAATTATAATATTAATTTGTAATTTTTATTTATTTATTTATTAATTTTTTTTATATTTTATTTTATTTATTAAGTTTTTTTTATTTGAGGTTTTTCTTTTTAATTGAATGTTGGTTTAAATAATTATAGTTTTAGTTTTGTCTTAAAAATTGGTTTAGTTTTTTTCTTTAATTTATTGTGAGTTTTAATTATTAAGAATTAATAATTTAAGTTGTTTTGTTTTTATTATATTAATATGATTAATAAGTTTTTCTTTATTACTTACTTATTTTGACGAATTTTAGTTAATTGGTTTAAAATATTGAAAATTAAAAATTTAATATAACTTTGATCACATAATCACAAAGCTCATTGTACCAGCCTTCATTATAACTAGTTTTTATTAGTATTCAACATTTGTTATTGCTTATCTATAATTTATTTGATATAGACATTGTTACCACTTCTACTTTTGGTGTTTATTATAAAAAAACTATACACTTTTATTTTCTGAAATGTTTTGGGATGAAAATAATGACAAAGCTACATATGTAATACTTCACATTTCATTAATTGTTGGCACCTCTTATAGTTCATCTAATTCAACTAATGAAAATATCTCCCCACACACAAGAACACTTTCTTATCACCAAATTATTTTCCAATTTCATTAACATAAAACAATCATAAATATTAATAGTAAAAAGACATTAATCATAAAACTTTATAATCTTATGTTAAGATTTTCCAAGAAAAGGTAAAGCCCATTGTACCAAACTTCACTATAGAGCCAACCTTCCTTAGTGTTACATATTTGAATATACTTTTCTATAATTTTATTTGTATCTATGATAGACATTGTTACAACTTCTACTTTTGTGTCTAGTATCTTCATCTTTTCTAGATTTTTAAATACCATGGAACAATCATACAGTCTTATTTTTTTTAGTGCTTTGAGATACAAATAATTTTCTGGCAACCTCTTTAATGCTTCACATTTTAAGAGGGTGAATATTTTGAGTGAAGGCATTACACCCTCCTCTAATATTATTGTTGGGAACTCCTCTAGCTCATCTAACTCAACCAATGAAAATATCTCCAACAAAGAATATCCCCCCTTCTCACCAAATTCTATTGGAAGCTTCTTTAAGTTCAAACCATAACATATATCTAATTGCCTTAAACTCTTTAAGTTTATGCAACTCTGGAAGTTTTTCTAACCTATCACAACCCCATAATTGAAGATGAATCAAATTGTGAAATTCACAAAACCTGTCGTGCATTTTTTTTTTTTTTAAGTAAGGGAATCGGTAACTCGTCGAAATTGTCTGGACCAGACCCAGGATCAAATCCGCCTACTGCCACTATAACAACCTGTCGTGCATTTTAACCACCATTCCTGAACCCTTCAACCCGAGTCTTTGTAACTTTAACATCTTGACCATGTCACGAGGTAAACTTCTCATCATTGTATCCTCCAACCCGAGTGTCTCCATTTGAAGCATACTCCCGAGTGTCTCCTCGCTAATTGCTTCTGCCCCGTTGTTGCTTAAGCGTAACGTTTTCAGTTGTGTTAGAGAGCGCAAATCATTAATTGAAGCAGCTTTCTTTTTGTCATGTTTTATCCACACATTCCTGGATCTCCACATGTCCAAGTACTGCAGAGAGGTAAGGCGTGAGATACTGCGAGGAAGGCATTGCAAATCATCACATTCGGAAAGGTCCAGATACCTCAAGGATCTTAGCTTATCAATGCCACACGGTAATTCTGTGATTCCAGACTTACAAAGGTCAAGGATTTGGAGACTGGCAAGATTTGTCACAGCTGCAGGCAACCTTTTGATGGGAACGCTTCGTAACCTCAAGCATACTAGCTGTTTCAAACACCCTACACTCTTTGGCAACGACTCCACGGACGTGCCACCCAAATCCAGAACCTTCAGAGAGATCATACTTCCTATCACCTTTCTTGGAATATCTGTAATATTGTTTCCACCCAAGCAGATCTCTGAAGCTGTAAGTGACTTGGGAAGCGAATTCAATTCGTTGTGCCTCAAGAAAAGCCTGGTGCATCCTGAATAGTCATTTTCAACCAATGCTGTCAAGCCCTTACCTGAGCGGCAGTAGAAGTTTTCTTCTTGCTCAGCAATGGGACCACGCGGCCATCAACGTCTTTGAGAACTGCCTCAATCAAACAACGACCAAGTAAAACGTTAGCGTATATTCTTCCCATCTCAAATGGGTCGTGGCCACGCAGCTCATTCCTTTCAAGAAGCCCTTCTCCTAGCCAGAGTGGAATCAACTCGGACTCCACATAAAAAATTTCATCTTCTTTGAATGCAGCTAAGTAGAGAAAGCACAATTGGAGATTGACATCATAGTTTCCCAGTGCGTCGTAGCTCCACCGTAAGCTCTCATGGAGAGCGTGATGATCTTCGCTGTCGGCGCCTGGCAGCCTCAGTATCGCGAACTCCCACTCTCGTGCATCAGTAATGCCGGCTATTGTTCTCCCTGTCACTTTGATTGCAAGGGGAAGCCCCCCACACTTGTCACACACGAGCTTTGCCCTTGTCTTGTCAATGTTTGCAAGCGGATTTCCATGGTTATATGGAAAAGCATGATGAGCAAACAATTCCCAACTCTCATCTTCGCTCAAATCCCCCACTGCCATTATAGATGCATCTGCAATTCCCATCTCAACCAGTGCTCTGCGATTCCTCGAACTTACAATAAATTTGGAGTTCGAGTGCCCGGTGCGTCTGCTGAGACCCAGTTCCTCCAGCAATTTCCCGCCCTCTCCCCATACATAATCTAGGAAGAGGGCAAACTTCTTGTCCTGCATTCTCCGACTCAACCATCTTTTTGTATCCTCTTCGTTCATACTTTGATCATGGTGTTCATTTATTTGCACAGCTATTTGTTTACAGAGATCAATTCTAAGACTTGAAAAAGAGGGCGACTGTGAAACAGTCAGCCAAAGCAACAAGCCATCATCGAAGAGATCCCTCACCTTTTGGCTGTTGAAAACGGTCTTGAGAAGCAGAGTTTTTCCTGAACCGCCCTTGCCAACGACGCCAACGCCCAAAAGAGAGTTTGCCTCTGCATCATCGATCACCAACTTCTCGACTCTTTGAAAGGCTTGGTCTTGTCCAATTATAACGGCTTCCTCAATGAAAAAACTCCCGGTTGGAGCTTCAGAGGTGGATGCAGAAGTATTGCTTGAAGCTTGGCCGCTTTCTCTTCTCATTTCTATGTGCATCTTGCTCTGCTGCTCAAATTGAAGTAAAGAAACCAGTTCCAGATGCTTCTTGATCTCTAAAATCAAATTAGTGACATTTCTGCTCATCTGATAACGAGCATAAACATTGAAACTTGGTAATGTGCAGTCTTGCACCATTGGCAGTGCTTGTTGGAGAAGGCCATGCAGCTTTTTAACCCATTGTGAAGCATTATTACGGCTTTCAACAGTGGATTTTGCCCTCTCTCTATTCAATTGCAGACGGTATTGATGGATCTGTGCTGCAATAGGCTTTATCCTGGTTACCAGATCTCTCAAAGAGTTCAATTCTTTCCTGCAGCGGAGCGCAATGTTAGCATGGCGAAGAATCTGGTCGACTGCTATGTCGATGCCTTTACCAATAAACCCAGAGAGAAAACCAGGATCAGCCATGATATTACTTGCTTCGAGAAGTAATATACACAATCCCTCTTATAATGCAAGAAAAACAGTCACAGAGAATGGCGAATATATATTTGGAATTCTCCGAAAATCACAATATATTTTTCCCTCACTTCACTGACTCCTCAAGCAATAGTAACAGTACAAAGAAAAGCCTTAAACCTCGAAGGAAGTAACCAGAAAATTGAACTCAAAATTCCCAACTGTAATATTTCAAGCAAACCAAGCAATGCAATGCAGATTATTTATACTCCTGCTTTCATTCAATTCTTCTAAAATTCTCAATGACAAATGGAATAACTTTCTTTCGAAGCCACGAATAGAATAAAGGAATTGAAAGAGAGGTCACGAATAGAATAAATGATAGGTGTAACTCTTTTTATGTAAATTCAAGATGACAAAACTGTCTTTCAGTCCACATTGGATTCTTGGAATAAATTAAAACTAGCCAGGAACTTTAAGGACTTCCACTATTTCTCCCTCAATGAACATCATCTTGGAAGGCGGAAAAGATAGAGAATATCATCTTTTACACCCAATGAATATTATTCGGCAAGGCGTAAGCATAACCTTCTTTATTAAAGCAGGAGTCACTAAGGTTACTCATGTTGGAATTTATAAAATGGGTATAAGTTTCTTTATCTATGGAGAAACGAAAAGCATAATCATGAGCATAAGCTATTTTTTATTAAAATGACAAGCATATGTAGACATGATTGTAAAAAAATTTGACAGAGGATTACAAATATAGTTAAAAGAAAGTTAATAAAGAAAATAAAACATGAGAATAAGAGTATAAACATTGTAAAAATAGTATAATTACTCATGTTACTCAGTAAGGTTACTCATGTTGGAATTTAAGAATTTATCAATGGAGAAACGAAAAGCATTTGGGAACGAGTAAGCATGACCTTCTTTATTAAAGGAGGAGACACTAAGTTTCTTTATCTATCGAGAAACGAAAAGCATAATCATGAGCATGAGTTTTTTTATTATTAAAGGACAAGCATAGAGATGAATTCTTTATCTATCGTGAAACAAAAAGCATAATCATGAGCATGAGTTCTTTATTATTAAAGGACAAGCATATGTAGTGATGAATGTAATTTTTTTTAAAGATGATTACAAATATATTAAAAAAAAGCTATTAAAGAAAAAAAAAATATATGAGAATAAGAGTATGCACAAAGTGTTGTATATAGATTCTAGACAGTAATATAAATGTTGTTGCATATAGATTCTAGAGAGTAATATAGATGGTTTTGTTTCCATATAAGGAATCAATAGTTTTTTCGATGTTGAAGAGACTTGAACATTTAGGTCTATGCATAAACAATTAGCACCAATTCCAAACTCTCGAAAGACATTCAATGTCGACTTTATCTGAGTGGAATAATAGACATGTCCATAGAGTATTGGGAAGATATTTCATCATTTCTCACCTTCCATTAATAAGTCAAAGCAAGAGTTGAAGAACTCTTATGATAAAAAATATTTTTTCTAGCACGGCTTGTCATGAATGCAAAAGCTAGTGTGTTCAAAATTTTAGTTTGAAGAAGATTAAAATATCTACAGGGATTTGAGTTAGATTCAAGTAGCATTGCATGATTACAAGTACCTCGGAATCGACTTCAACAAAAGTTTGAGTTGGGAAGGATGCAGGAAAAAAAGAACTCTGGGAGGTTGGAAAGTGTTTTATGCTTTCCAAAATAGGTGTAGAGAGGTAGAGTTATGGGACTGGAAAACTATGCAAGCCCTTTTTGGACTCTTAGTGATCCTGGTTGTTCTCTATGGTTGTGAAGTTTGGGCCAGCAGTACCTTTGACTTATAGTGGAAGGAAATAGAAAAGATTCAAAAACACATGATCGCAAGCAAGTTCAAAATTAAGGGTTCAGTGCCATACAAAATCATGCTAAGTGAAATGGGGGTGGCTTCTATTGAAGCAAATGTTATGGTGAGACTCATAAGATATCTAAAAAGAGTTGAGCAAATGGAAGAAGGTAGATGGACTAAGGTTGTCTTCAATGACATATTGTGCAAAAGAAAGAAGACTTGGATGCGGAAAAATATTAAATAGCTTAGCAAGTTGGATATGTGCTTGAGCATGTATCCTACGACTAGTAAAGAAATAAAGGCTTTTGTTATCAATAAGTTCCACAAGCGAACTTGGGATAAAGAGCTAGGGAGAAAGAGAAAGTATTATATTCAAGAGTTTAACCCTACCTATAGTCAGCATCAAAAGGCGTACATAGGGGCCAATATACCTTGGAAAGCCAAAATTATCATTGCTCAATTAAGAACTAATTCCCATCAACTCCATTGTGAGACCGGGCGCTGGAAAAGGCCAAAAGAAGCTTGGGCATAAAGAGTGTGTATTTTTTGCACCGTTGGTAAGGTGGAGACAGAAAAACACTTCATTTTAGAGTGTGAATCCTTTAAGGACAATAGGGACAGGTACGCAAATGTCTTGGCAGATAAATCTTGGGATGATTTATTTAATGAGGGGACTGTGGAAAAATTTGGGGCGCTCATCATCAAGTTGAACAGACAAAGGATTGAATCGTAGAAAAAATCGTGCGAGTTGGTCTGTCCCATAGGCTATTCTTAGCCTTGCGGACGTTAAAGTATTTCCTTCCATCCTTCCTTGACCTAGAAAAAAAGAGTGTTTACATGGAGGCAATCTTGTGTGTCATAGTAGGATTTCAAATTAAAAAGTTTGAGGCTCTCACTAGGGGTGGAAATGGTCTGTTGATGTAATGGGAAAGCAGATTTGAAAGTTTCAATGCACAACTCCTAGGAATAAATTTGAATAGAAGGGTAAATTTTTTATTTAAAGGCTATATGCGGGGTAGTTTTAAAAACAAAACCATCAAAAAAATTCTAGTGATGGGTAAGGGTGCACGTCAAATTTAACCCCTAAGTGGATTGTATGTGTATGGATGGTTGTCTAACAATGCAGCAAGTATGGAACCACTAGTTAATGAATGTACAAAAAAAAATTAGTGGTATAGAATGGACAATGGAATGGTACAAACACAAATGGTTGTACGACAAAATCAAAATTTGATAGTAGATATTTGTAGCAATGGAGTATGGATGGTGTATTTATAAATCAAGGAATTTATAGATTCTTATGCTAGTATGGACTGTATGAATTGATAAATTGCAGCAAAAACAATGTACAGACTCACAAAGGAGTTTGTAATTTGCAAACAATTGAGCGCATAGTTGTGTGGATGTGCAATCAATGTATAATTTTTTGCAGTTCAACAGGTCCACAATTATACAAATCAAACAACAATGACATACACATTTTAAGGGTTGTTTTATAATTTGATTGTTGGCTATACAAGACACCAATTGAGGATTGTGAAATTAATCTACACTAGCCAAATCAATGGCTCTCATACAAATGTAAGAACCGATATTTGTTTCTATTGATTTGAATGGGGATTTATAAAGAACTGATAGAATGATTACAATTATCCTCGCGATGGTATGCTTATAAGTAGTGGATGGTCACAAGAAAATAGTTATGCCCCTTGATTGTTCATTTAATAATAATGATAATAATTATTTAATTAATTAATACTATTAGTACTATCATTTGTATCTATTATTATGTTCATAGCAATTTTCTAAAACAAAGATAAGTAGCTTGTTCATCTAATACTCAATCCTTATGAACTAAACTTAAGCAATTAAAGCAAAAACAAATTCTAAAAGAAAGTGAAGAGACATCTACAAATCCAATTGAATCAAGAATATTTTTTCAGAAGTGAAAGAGGAAACTATGGGTAAACGGACCTTTTCAAATTATATCAAAGTTAAAAACCCAAGAGTTGTCACTAGCAAAAAATGATCTATCAACAAATAGACACAAACACATGATGAAGACTTAAATGCTCAATTTACAAGGAATCAAGAGTGCGCTAAAATCAAGATTTAGAAGACACAAGTTACAAGGGTACCTTACCGATATCCAAATCACAAGAAACATCGCATGGACTAGTGGACTTACCGAGATTGATATTTTCCTAACCAAATTCAAGACATTGTTTGAATTCCAATCAATGTAAATTATGGAACCACTTGGAATCAAAATCCAAGGTCAAATATATATTTTTTTATCAATGAATGGTGCCAAAAATAATAAGAATAGGATGTATTGATCCATATGCAACACAATAATTTTGTTTAAGTCTTGAAAAAAATCATTTTATTTCTTCAACTATGTCGAGGTCAAAACATATCAACCAAGGGTGACATATAATGAAACTAATTACACCTTTAATTATTAGTTCTCATTATTAATTAGATTTCCTTAGGGTCACATTTTTAATCGCTAGGCTTCATGATTATATAAAGAGGTCATATTGATCAGTCCTAATCACTCATATCAATATATTTAATATTTATTCATGGTGGATTATGTTTATGGCTTGTCTATTTCTACTTTTCTAGATGCTCCAACAAATGAATAAACCCTTTAAGTTCATTATGCAATTGCCACAACTAGTTACTTCTAACCTTACAAGTTTGAAGGCAATCTATATTGAAAATACTAATTAGTAAGAATAAAATATCATAGAAAGAAAAATGTTCATCAAATAGTTTTCCTACAATACTTTCGAGGCATTTTGTGAGATATTAGTGAACATAAAACAATTAACATCAAATTAAAATATTCTGTCAAAGTAATGAAGACCTTAAACTTATGTTTCCTAGTTGGATTCCAAATCCCATTGCTTAACCCAAATAAATATTATCAGAGTACGATTCTAACACCACGATAAAATTATAAGAGTAACAAATATATGATAGTCAATACAAAAACAATTAAAACACATAAAAAACCCAACTTTGATTTGTTATTTGTACAATGAATGAGATGCACAATACCTGTCAACATGATTATACTTAGAAATGAGCTTACTATTCAAAACCACTAACTCAAGTAATACTATGGTATAGCCCACAAAATAATAAAATTATTACCAAAGTCATTGGATGATTATAAACTACATTATTAAAATATAATTGTCATTAATACATAAAGTTTAAATTTTTTACATTTTTATGGCCAACCTTTACTCTATTAAAAACATGGCAACATATAAATAATGATCAAATATAATTTGAGATTTATTGTACATAAATAATGTAACAAAATTATCATGTGCGGTTCAACACATAGGCATATCCCATATCAATTTTTGAAGTTGAAATGAGAGGTCATTTTGACATAGGCATATCCCATATCAATTTAGGAAGTTGAAATGAGAGGTCATTTTGACCTTCACATGTGTTAAGTTTCAAGCCATAAAATATTTTCAAAATATTTCTTAATGCAATATTTTTTTTAAAATTATTTATATATTATGTTTGTGTGTTCTCACTTTATTCCTACCACTTTGAGAGGAAATACTAAAACTATGATACTTATAACAATGTACATCATTAATATATGAAAATTAAAAGTGACATCACAAATTAGGCATGCAACTATTATTTTCTATATGCATGATATGTTCTTTTATGCTTTATAGACTAATGTAAAGTGAGGACATTATTTATTTTTAACAGCTTGAATATGATCAAAGCCACAATAATTCAAAGAAGATTTGAAAATTTTAAGGGACCAAAGGTTGGATCAGACAATAAAGCTCCAATACCTATTGAAATGAACATAACTAGCAATTGCCCCCAAAAGGTGCAATAATAAGTCTATAGGTTTTTTTCAAAGGGTGAAATGATTGAAAAAAGGAAAATAAAATCGAATCAGTGTTATGGGAAAAATCCTCAAAGAAAGTGCATGGACTAATTTTTTTCCATGGTGTAAACCTAACCTTCTACCATGAGTACCATCACAAATGAGCTACTAGATTTGCAAGGAAGGCTAAGGAAAGTGTAGTTCTCTGCCTAACGGGTAGAGCACTTGGTCCATTTCTCTGTGATGTTCTCTATCTTAAGCTCATTCTGAGTTAGTTTTTAATAAAATCAAGACATTTTAAATCATATTACAGGTTTATATCCATGTCTGTTCTATTAGTTTTATAAACATATGAATGTACAATTATGAACTGTAAACATACTAAAGTAGAAATAGGAGCTGTACATGTTTGATAAACTTCATGATTTTTTTTGTAAATTAGAAAATAAAACCATGCAAAAATTTAGTATCTAATTACTTGGAACTAGTAGTTGTAGTAGATCCAAGAGTTTGCTGTAGACCTTGTAGGCCCCCTTCACCTTTCAGCTTTCCATCGAAGCCTTTATTAACAAAATGATGTGCCACCCTACCGACCAGCTCTCATCATCTGCTGGCCCTAGGAAACCCATGGATTTCCTAGCCCTCGAGCCCAAAAACCAATAATACTGAGAGAAGCTTCCTTTCCATTCTATATCTTTCTTCCTTTCCACCCATTTCTCAGTCATTCATAGATATTCTCGTCCTTGAGTTATCCCCCTCCTCAAGTTTTTCCTCAGTCATTTTCCCCATTGATGTAGAGTCTATTTCCCCAAAAGAAAATCCTTTCCCCATTTCTCTTTGATACCTCCCCTAAATACTCATCCCCCCCCCAACTTTCTTCCACCTTGCTCCACCGCCTTTCCCCCAAAACACTTCATTCACCTACCTCCTTCAGTTTTCAATGCTAGTAAATTATTATAATCATGACTATACATTTATTCATTCAATTGTCCTTATCTCGAGCATCCGAATAGTCAAGGTTATTTAATTTAAATTGAATAAGTTGGTTTTCTAGCATTTATTAATTCTTGGAATGTTCACCCCTAGTCCCTCACGGGATGGCGGTTTAATAGCTAGTTCTATTCAAATCAATATGTGAAATAAAATAATAATTTAGTAATTATCTTTTGTACAGATGAGTATCTTAATTGTTTTACTTGATCCGAAATCCGATGTTAGTAACCATAGTAATAAGTATTATTATAAAATCAATCATGTCATATCTTGATAGTTATATTCCATAGTTTAATATACATGTTTAACCTACATGGAATCATTTGGTGTATTTGATTAATAATTATTTTACTCGAGTTATTTCCACTTGGGTTTAATTGAACAATTGACTACATTTACCACAAGAGCGTAATAATAACAAAATTATAATAATAATAATTGTTTAATTAATTAATTGACTATGTTTAACACAAGATATTAATAATCATCATAATAATAATAGAAATAATTGTCTAATTAAACTATCAGTTATGTTTACCACAGGAGGCACTTAATAATAATAATAATAATAATAATACCATTAATAATAATTATAATTAAGGACATTTTATAGTTGTTTGTTTGTAATCACAAGTATCATAGTCATGAGCATGTTATCTCTAGATTGTAAATGAACAATGTTTAAGTTTACGCACGACAACTTTCTGAGGATTATTCTAATTTATGACACTTGATCACTTACGTATTACAGTGTTCACCTATCATTAATGAATATGTTAACTTAACATTCATTATTTCATTAACATATTTACCTATGAAGACCTATACCATTATTGATCGTGTTAAGTATTGGTATGCCGATATTGCTATACATGTGCAAAGTGTGCATGTGTGGCTAGTGCATGCATAGATCATACACGTACTATAATAAAACATCATATATCCTATATATATATATATATGTTAATAATAATAATAATAATAACAACAACAACAACAAAATAATAATTATTCACTTAGATAGGACATTCATGGATACAAGACATAACAATCGCAAATACCTAACCGAATTAACATACAAACATGTAATTTTTTAGCATCATCAGTCATTAATTATTAATGAATTAAGTTATAACATCATTATATTTTTAGATTCATTACTCAATCAATTATTTTCAAGGAAGATACACCTACTACTACTAATCTTGGTGTCGTAGATTCCCCCCTGACCCAACACAGTACTAGCTATAACATCCTCCCATCCTAACCTACATCCGCACCCTCCCTATCCTTCCTCTACTAGTATAGAAGTGGATGTCGGCTTCACCGACCTCACCACATAAGAACCTGAGAGCGATAGCGTCGGCTGAACAGCGGACCTAGCCTCTCCTAGCAGGCATCCGACCGTCGTCATGACAACAACACGGGGAGCGTGTCTCAGCACGACCCTCCCACGACCTCAGGTATCATAAAAACATAGGGTGGAACACATCCATCCCTCTCAACATCCTGGGTCTATATACCCTATCAAAACATACTTTGTTGCTATCGAGATTATTGGTCTGTGTCATCATATCATCAATTTTGGTAATCAAGGCTCTTCGGTAGAAATAGGTACTATACCACACTTCATATAAAGTATCCATTTATTACATAGCCCATGTGTCCTGCAGATTAGTACTTTGAAAACATACATTCATAACAATATCTCTATTCAATCATCAGTTGGTGCATATTATCAATAACATTTCCTTTCATTGTATAAATCATTAAATTGATCACATCATGGGTCAATATCCATGTACCACATCATATATATTACATTTATCAATGATGACAATTAAACATACATGGTCTTTATGAACAAAAGAATATCATGATAACTATAACATAGTAACCTCACAAACATAATCATAACATCACAATCAATGTATCAACATAAGCATAGTAAGATCTTAGACATAATAGCAACATCTATCATGTCATAAATATGGTTTACTCAGTCGAACTGAGTCCAACATTTACTAAGAAAATAAAATGCAACATGTCGATATGTCTAGTCAAATATGGGAATTACATATACTCACCCTTCAGGAAACTTCATCCTGAATTTATTGTTGTGCATGATTATAAGAATATATTATTATGCATAATATAGGTGTCTTACTACTAGAATTCATTAGTTATGGTAGTCCCACTTGGACCTTTACTTGGTCAACCTGTCGATGTCATTTTACTATTTTACTTCTTTTATCACCTAATATATCTGAAAAACATATCCTAGTAACTACTTATGACCTCCTCAAGGATCCCCATTTGTAACATGCATCAAGGTTCATTATACCCTACTAGAATCTTATCAACAACAATTTATACAGTGTTCTATAGTCTTGTCCTTGTTGTGATTCATAAGAATATGTTATTGCCCAAATATCATTTATTTTGATTCTTCGTTTTATATTTATTAAATTATTATTATTATTATTATTATTATTATTATTATTATTATTATTTAAGGGCCTCTTTAGGAATTGAATTATTTATTGAATCTCTCTCTCTAATTTATATGACTTATGATCTCATAAATTTATACGGCTTACGACTTTTTGGGATCCATATTGAGAGTGGTCTAGTGTCTGTAATAACACGGATTCCACTATGTTTATTAATCAACTCCCATTTATCAATAAATTTTCCTTAAATAGAACTCTTATACCATGAATGGTGCATTATACATAGAATACTTACATTTGCACTACTTATTTCTTGGTAATTTTAATAATGTGATACACTTCTATAATATGAAGTTTAATTGTTAGTTTGCATGCTTGTCATATCGTTTTCTATGACAATATCTGAATTCCATCTATACATTCATCTCTTTATATACTAATTCCTATTATTAGTCCTCAAACAATTGGCCATTTTGTACCAGTCGTTTATCGCTAACATTCTTGTACAACTCCACTTAATACGCATAAAAATGTATCTTTAGTACTTTTAATGTTTAAATCACTTAATATATTATATTGCACCTTATCCATTTCATACTTAGTTAGGTGCAATAAGTATATATATATAGATATATAGATATATAGATATATTATTTACCCATTACTCTTCTTGCCATTCTTTTATCCTTTTTACATCCATAGGTTTTCTTATACTAATCTTGAATGTAGCACTCTTCTTGATGCAATTACCTTTTTATATCTTCTTTATCCTTGCTTAAACTCGCTCTCTCTCCCTCTCTTCATATATAGGTATCAAATATTAAGTCTACCTTGATCTATTTAGTTATTTATGTTGCATGAGTATAAGTACATTTACAATCCCTTTTTAAGTACGAGATTACATTAGCACACCTATCACTCAATATTAGCATCCCTAATTTTTTTTATTTATATAGACATAGCATTCCTTATAAAACCTCTTCTCTACACCTTGTTTTCCAAGTTGATTGTTTCTCATCTATTTATTAGGTCTTACCTCCTAATATCTTAATGTGTTAACTTATAATATTGTTTATGCTCAGCAAGTATAGGTTTACTCATTATATCTTTATTCGAGATTGATTACCATTATTACTTTCACACCAATTAAAGTTACAACCTACACCCTACCATAACCTATTATCTTCGTGGTATGCTAAACAATGCTAACCCCATGGGCTCATCTATACATCATCATATCCTTTCTCCAACATTTGTATATTCATCTTCATCTTCAGTATACTTACACCAACCATACCACTCGTTGTCACTTTATACATATTACTTGTTATCAACTAAAGTATGAATAGTTTACTATCTTGTACCCCCACCTCTATCCAATCCTATCTATGGTATTATAATTCATTTCGAGATTCAATTCTCCATCGGTGATGTGAAAGACACTTCCACAAGTTCATCGACATTCCACACGTTAAAGTATTTATTTAACATAAGGTTTTGTGATTCTCTTGTCTATAAACATTTTTAGGTGGCAATTTTATCATAATGTAAGTTGGAAATGATGTTATTATGGGCAAAATAGGATCCTATTAGAATCTTCGTAAAAAGTGATCAAGCATGTATACTAGCCATAGTAACAAAAAACACATTTTTATCTCCTTCACTGTTTTCTCCTCACTCAGTTTTCTTAATAGTCGAATAATGGGGTTAATCTACCCGATGCTTTCCATTTAGATCTTGTAACAAATTTTTACTCTCATCAACCATAACTTACCTTAACTTTAATCTCTTCTTATTAATATTTAACTTATTGATTATACTTCCTAAGAAATCTCAATTAATGTTATTAATTTATCTAGAAACTTAACGATCAACAACTATCTTTAACTATACCAATGATCTTAATTATAAAGAGTTGAATTTATACTAAATAAGCAACTTAGTTAATGAATATGAAGGCCTCCTCAATATCTTGTCTTAAAGATTTAAATAGTTAAATGTAAATAACATTATGATAATTTCAAATAATAAAATTAAAAACATTTTAGTTGTTTCAAATAATTAAATTAAACATTTTAGTAATTCCTAATAATCAAATTATAATAGTTTAATCGTTTCAATTAATTAAATTTAAAATTTTCAAATAGTTTTATAGACCCCATTGAGATATGACAAAACTTCAAAACTTATTCCCCATATGACAATCATCGTGAGAAATTTTCAACATGTCTACCACACACTACAACGTTCTGCTACAAGTTTTGACAAAGAAATGACATTTAGTCCAATCAGACACATTTAGCCACAAGCAAAGCTATTTTACTATAAATTTGCTGCATTATTGGACCATCAAGGTCAGTGATACTTCTGCTTCCGCCTAGTTCTTCAACTTACCGCTAGACCACAATCCAGCGAACTCAAAAACTTGTGATCATGTTAGTAAGTTTCAGCTAACTAATTAATTCCCTAGGTAGGGTTTTTATCTAAAAGTAAATGCAAAATTGTCAATAGAAGTATTTCTTCATAAAATGGTTGGTGAGAAATTAAATATTGTGAAGAAGAAGAATACCTCATCCTGAGTGATTATAAACGTTAAATAGTTTCCAAAATCGAGCAATTGACTGTAACATTGTAATTGCTTCCAAATACGGTCTTGATCGGACGTGGGGGACCTGTATACCTCTAAAGTCCACCATTATCACTCTGAACCATTCTTCCTTGGGTTGCTAGATAGTTGTAGCCATTTCGATAGTTTGGTTAATTTACCCTAGTATGGTACTCTATATTACGCACATCAACCAGTGGTTGACGAGTGTAATGAACTATGGATACCCATGAAATATATTATGCACAACAAGTCGCTGCCAACAAGTGAATTTAATTATGGATTCCCGCGAAAGAAAATCGAACCTTTATATTTTCTGATTTGATAGGACAACAAGTCATTTATGTTGCTGCAATTTCCACTTGTTATTCTTCTATACGTACCGCACACGATGAAGAAAAGTGTAAAGGACAAAGAGTGTAAGATTAACAAATGTGTTTCCTTTATTGTCATGCCTGGAGAAGGTTCATACCTCGTGGTAGATTAATATATTATGATGCATATTTTAGTCCCGAACTTGTGGGAGGATTGGTCACTAAATTTTATAATGGAAATCGAATAAATTATTTGAGGTCATGAATCTACGTAATAAAAGATGGAAAAAAAACCACAATGAGAGACCGCGTATATCAGCAGGTACAGACTTCAATTCGAGTTAAATTTTCAAAGTACGCCACATATTACTCAGGCTTTAGAATCCCAAATCCATCTGCGCATAGACATAAAAAGAGGGCTTGGAAATTTAAATTCACATGTAGGCAAAGAGTCTAGATAAAATGCTTTAAATTATGGAAAAAGGAATTGTAGTAGGCTTTAAAATGTTAATAATAATTTTTTTTTAATTTTTTTTAATTTTTTTTATCATTGACGGTCACTGTTGGTAGTGTACTGATCCTCGTTTCAAAAACATTGTTGACACCAAAACAAAGAGATAAATTGATATGCACAAGCAAAGGTATTCAGTAAAATGCTATTTTAGGATTAGATTTTGGCAATCTGAGTAAATCATTACCAAACAGCCGTTTAGAAAAAATTCCAGGCATGTAAGTGGGGAAATTTACATATAAAATTTTAAGCTTTGATAATCTACAGAATCAATTTAAATTTCGAAATGAATGAATTTCTCCACATGGAGGAGATGAAAGTTAAAGGGTTTGCACAATTTCTAATATTTAGAAGGTACAGTTGATTCATCCATTGTTTTGGAATATTTATAGGTTTTTTTTTTTAAATTTCATTTGACATTTATGTTTGCCAGGTGCTGTGGTGTAGTCGGTTATCACGTCAGTATTTAATCCATGCTCGAGCCTGCCACCACACAACTTTTCGAACCTCTTCGCATGCAACCCACGTGGTGTGTAATTGGAGGCTCAATCAGGTGGGTGAGGTGGGTATTGGTAAGGT
>LPNX010258686.1:32097-57276 GCA_001517045.1 Pseudotsuga menziesii
TAATTTCATTTGACATTTATGTTTGCCGGGTGCTGTGGTGTAGTCGGTTATCACGTCAGTCTTTAATCCACGCTCGAGCCTGCCACCACACAACTTTTCGAACCTCTTCGCATGCAACCCACGTGGTGTGTAATTGGAGGCTCAATCAGGTGGGTGAGGTGGGTATTGGTAAGGTTGGGTGTGTTAGTGTGTTTGATGAGGTAGCCTCGTGTCAACTAGATTATCTATTGCAACACTCCACGACCAATACGTGGTAGTGGAGGCAACTCACACACCTTCAACTTGGCAGAAGTAGATGAAGCTAACTATTGCCACACAAGGAATATCCGTGAGTCCTCAATATTGCTTTTAAGTGCAATTCATAATTTAATTAATTAAATTAAGTTTCTCAGGATAGTTGTTCAAACAAAATTTACATAATTTAATTAATTAAATTAAGTTTCTCAGGATAGTTGTTCAAACAAAATTTACATAATTTAATTAATTAAATTAAGTTTCTCAGGATAGTTGTTCAAACAAAATTTACATAATTTACACTCGTCAAAATTTACATAATTTACGCACATCAAGCAGCGGTTGACGAGTGTAATGAGCACTAGTTGTTCAAACAAAATTTACACTAACCAGGCGTGAATGCTTTCCACACATCTATCCTCTAGGTTGTCCTAAAACACTAAAATAATGACCGTGGATGACAAAAGAAACCCTACTCTTAGCCTTTTGTTAGTCATTTCCTCCTAAATTTTTTTTTGAGTGATCTCTGCAACTTATCTTCTTCGTAAGTTAAAGATATTTTCACCAGGTCGAGCTAGAAACGGTAAAACATTTTTTGATGCACTGTGCAGCCTATGCACACATTAGAGAAGCGTCAAAAGCTCAAATCGGCTTCCAGGAAGAAGTTTTTCAGGAAGAAACAGTATGGACTACAAAAACCGTGGCAGTGAGAAATTAGTTTGGGAATAGTAGGTCTATATCGCCATTAAATACTTGCTTTAGGGAATAGTTTGGGAATACGCATTAGTGGGTGTCTCACTAACAGAGTTTTTCCGTAAGGGAAAATGGCGCATGAAGTGATGAGTGGATCAAGGCTGTGTCATAGTACGTAGACCTGTGCTGCCTAGAAGAAGAATTCAGTGCATCAGCAACTGAGTTCATCCAGACTGGATGGCATTTTATAGAGAGGGCCACAGAGTCGTTCACCCTTTGGATCCAACGTTGGGTGAACAGTTTGTGGAATTGGTGGAAGGAGTTTTGGACGAAGGTGCCTTGGATCAGCTATATAACCTTACTACAGGGCACCGGGTAGATTACTAAAATCCTGGAGAGTTAAGTTGGCACAACATGTTTTTTTTTATGCAACCGACTCAGAAGCTACCATCCATCGATGGCCGATTGGAGAATATGAGCAATCCACATGACGGTGCACAGTGCTGTGAGCATGTAGGTGGATTAGCGCAAAGTTGAAGACCTGCCAAAATTTGATTGCTGGTCGGAAGGATTGCGGTATTTCAGAGGAAGAAAGTAGAACAACAATGACTTCAGTAACCAGGGTTTACAATCCATGCTACCAGCGCGTGAACCAAGAGAGTGCCTAGGTCGGGGCACGAGGTAATTCCAGCATCCCCTGAAGGCCTTGTGGAGGATGGTAAGGACAACTTTACAGATGAGGAAGGTTTATAGGCTGAATAAAGTCAGCTAGCATATGGACAAAACCAAGTGTACAGCGAAAGACCAAAATTGTATGAACAATTGGTCCTTCTACATGCACTCTTGAAATGATACATAAACATGCTGAGGAAGGGATGAATGTTGCTCGTTTGAATATGTCTCACGGAGATCATGCATCTCACAAGAAATTTATCGACATTGTGAAAGAATATAATGCTCAATCAGCATACAATGTCATTGCTATTATGTTGGATACCAAGGGTCATGAAGTTAGGAGTGGAGATTTACCGCAACCTATCATTCCTGGAAAGGGTCAAGAGTTCATTTTCACAATTAAAAGAGGAGTGGGTTCAGAAAAATGTGTGAGCATGAATTATGATGGTTTTGTGAATGACGTTGAAAAGGGGGACACACTTCTGGTCAATGGAGAAATGAGTTACTTCGAAGGCGTAGGAGGAGCTTTGGCTGGAGACATCACTTACAGGATCACGGGAGAGGGCAATGACACTACAGTACTATGTATGCACTTCTCCACGTATGACTCTTTTTCCTACAAGACTTAGATATACAATTACATTTTTTTTATTTTCTTTTTCTTATCAATATATAGAAAACTGCCATTAGATTATAGACTGAATGGAATATAACATTTTTGCTACCTAAATCTAAATACTTCCATACTTCCATTGGAGTCTAGACTGAAAAGAATACATCTATTATGCAACCTAAATCTAAATACTTATAAACTTTATTATTTATTTATTTTCCCTATTCTATATTAGATATATTTCAAATCCTTTCTTATTCTACTGCTGTTAGTCTCCAGCAATACCAGCATCCCCATTTTTTTACAGTTATTAGTTTTTATTTGACATTAGTTCATCTTACTCTTCCCTTTTGTTCAAACTTTAGAGACATTATCTTAGCAAACACTAATTTTGTGTTAATTCGTTTGTGAAAGAACAACTTATTTAGTCATCTTCTTCTTCCTCTTCCCTTTCTTTCCTACCTTGGACTTCTGTTATATATTGTATTTAGTTCTGTCTGGTTTAATATCTTGTTATGAAATTAAATGCTGTTTGCGCACAGTGAAAAAAAAACCTGATGATGGAATCAAGGTATTTATCAACAAAATATATTTTATTTGGTGCCATCTGTAGCAGCTTGGTTGTGATGTAAACATTGAAAAAACCATGTATGATGTAGCCATCTCTGTTGGGAACCTGCTGCTGTATTACTAGCCCATTTTGTTTGTCTGAGAATAAAGGACGTGTTATTCCCCGGATTTATCCATATTGTATGTTAGCAATTGCTTATAAATTGTTTCAATTCTCTACAACTAAATGCTCACATAAATCTAGGATTTTGGATTTTGAATTTGTATTCGACTGAGTTGTTCAAACTACACATTTGGTGGTAGGGATCGCAATAACATGGAAGATCCAGATGGGACGCTGGCTAGATTCGCCCATTGCATCGAACAATTGTGAAAGACGATGTCAGCAGTGCAAGAAAAGGAAAATTCATTGAAGCAATTATTGGATATGATTAATACACGTGAAAATGCTTTCAGTGCTGTTGGTGCCCATTCTCAAGTAGTGCCTATTTTAGTCTCTCTCCTTAGATCGAGATATTTTGGGGTGAAAATTCATGCTGCTACAGTTTTGGGATCTCTCTGTAAAGAAGAGGAATTAAGGGTCAAAGTTTTACTTGGAGGGTGCATCCCACCTTTGCTTGGTATTCTCAAGTCTGGTTCAACAGAAGCTCAACTGGCTGCAGCAAAATAAATACATGCAGTCTCCCAAGGTGCTGCAAAGGATAATGTTGGTTCAAAAATTTTCTCAACTGAAGGTGTTGTTCCCATGGTTTGGGAGCAGATCCGGCCAGGCCTTAAGATTGGGAAATATGTAGATGGCCTTCTTACAGGAGCGTTGAAGAATCTTTGTAGCGATACAGAGGGTATTTTTTTTTACTAACAAATGGGCACCCTATTGCTCAAGCAAATGTATGTTTTCTTCTAGCCAGTATGATGTTAGCAGAACAGTCCGTTTGCCCCCAGGTTTTGCAAGCTGGAGCTACTAAGCAACTTATTAATCTTTTGCAACCTGGAAATGAAGTCTCTGTTCGGGCAGAGGCTGCTGGTGCTCTCAAAGCTCTGGGAAATCTGTAGGTAAAATTTTAGTTTTGATTTCTCTTCCATATAATGTTTATTTTTCTCCTAGAGGGCCCCTTTAGGTTCCAATTTTAGAACCTAGGGATTTGATACAATCTGTAGTGCTCTGCCTAACAGGTAGAGCACTCGGTCCATTTCTCTGTGATGTTCTCTATCTTAAGCTCATTCTGAGTTAGTTTTTAATAAAATCAAGACATTTTAAATCACATTACAGGTTTATATCCATGTCTGTTCTATTAGTTTTATAAACATATGAATGTATAATTATGAACTGTAAACATACTAAAGTAGAAATAGGAGTTGTACATGTTTGATAAACTTCATGATTTTTTTTGTAAATTAGACAATAATACCATGCAGAAATTTAGTATCTAATTATCTGGAATTTAAATACCTGGAACTAGCAGTCGTAGTAGATCCAAGATTTTTTTGTAGACCTTGTAGGCTCCTTCACCTTTCAGCTTTCCATCCAAGCCTTATTAACAAAATGATGTGCCACCTTGCCGACTAGCTCTCATCATGTGCTGGCCCTAGGAAACCCATGGGTCTCCTATCCCCCGAGCCCACAGACCAATAATACCGAGAGCATCTTCCTTTCCATTCTATAACTTTATTCCTTTCCACCCATTTCTCAGTCATTCACATATATTCTCATCCTTGAGTTATCCCCCTCCTCAGGTTTTTCCTCAGTCATTTTTCCCACTGATGCAGAGTCTATTTCCCCGAAAGAAAATCCTTTCCCCATTTCTCTTTGATGCCTCCCCTAAATACTCATTTTGCCCCCCCACTTTCTTCCACCTTGCTCCGCCGCCTTTCCCCCAAAACACTTCATTCACCTACCTCCTTCAATTTTCGATGCTAGTAAATTATTATAATCATGACTATACATTTATTCATTCAATTATCCTTATCTCGAGCATCCGAATATTCAAGGTTATTTAAGTTAAATTGAATAAGTTGGTTGTCTGGCATTTATTAATTCTTGGAATGTTCACCCCTGGTCCCTCACGGGATGGCGGTTTAATAGCTAGTCCTATTCAAATAAATATGTGAAATAAAATAATAATTTAGTTGTAACATACCCCTTTTACCTCAGTGTGAAAAGGGGTAGGAAATTTTGTCTCAACTGTTAACTCATGAAAGAGTCAATCCTGTTAGTAGTATATATATATGTTTTATAAGGCAGACCAATGAAGTGTGTCTAAATAAATACAAAATTTTGACCACATCCATAGTAAAACTATCATTTTCCCTTTTGCTTCCCTCCTGCTCTACAGAAAAACCAGACAGACCATTCACAGACAATTCACTAAGATTATTACTGATAAACATAAACCAAGAAAGATCATTATGCCTTCCAGTAATAACATCATTAAGCAATCCATTCATTGGCAGAGTATCTTAGGTGTGGTAATAAATCTGTCATCACTCAATGTTCTCTTCTTGATTATTTAACTAACAACAAGGATCTCCTTTAAGGAATTAATGATCTGTTTACTAGTAAATCTTTTGCCACTACTCTATCCACCATCAAGATGCTTAGTTCTGGGCTATCATCTTCTAAATAAGAATGTTCAATACGGCAGAACTATTCATTGTCTAATAGTGAATGGTGTGAGATACATTTTTACTTTAATCAGTAATGAATATTATAGCCTTCAATGGTGTAACACTATAGTCCCTTTAATGACCATATTTTTGTAAGCACATCGATGAAGAATATTTTCATAATCACAAAACATTACAACAACATAGTTCCTACCATGCGTACAATAAAATATTGGAATATCACTAGTATTCTCTGATCATCTTTTCCAGCACTATGAACCATCTGCAGAATAACATCATAGGCACAAAATAAATATGAGGAAACAACACACGAGGAGACAGACATAAACACATGTAGACACAAGAGACAGGGAAACGCCAATATACGTGGTTCACCCCAATCTCGGGGTTACGTCTACCAAAGCTGTCACATCATGTGACCTTATTTATTAAAAGAGTTACAATCTGCAACATTAATGTTGCCATACTTCTTTCCAATCCGCAACAACAATGTTGCCGCACATTCTTCCACACATTCTTCCTGCGTGACGGAATTCCTCTCATCTAATAAAATATTATCAAAATGTTTTACACAAGTTACGACTAATCCTTAACCCATAAAGATGTTCAGTAATCCCCCCCATATCCAGACATGCCTGGATCAACAAATGTTTGTTCCATGCACCTACATGGAAAATACATGTCAAAACTGAATAATATATCATATGTATATACACTTATGGGTTTTTATTTACTTTGATCTTTAAACATCAAGGTGGCGATTACCCCTTTCCATACCCGAATATAACTAACACGGTAAGGGTTGAGCCCTATAACCACTAGTTTAAGATTTCCGATCTGGAATAGACATAGGTTATAAAAATAGAACCAAGGCTATACATATATATCTAGTTCATAAATAAAATAGCTGTGCGACAACCACATAAGAAGATTCTGTACGCGCAGAGGCACAGGGGGGTGTCACTGGCTGAAACATATACAGATACTCAGATAAAAAATTATGGAGATGCTTACCCATACTTATACACATTCATGGTTCTGCATACTTCAGGTCATATTCAAAGGAAAGATGCGTTCCAAATCTCACCCAACAATCAGATGGGTTCACAGCTTGTAGTGCAGGTGATGGTAACTAATGGCATATGTACATGTATCTAGTATCCGATTTGAAACAAGGAAAAATTTCCAAATCAAGGACACGATCCAAGAAAAAACGTGCTTACAACATTCTATAGGATTCATAAAAATATCAGCGTGGAAACATACCTCACTTGCAGAGCAAAATCGGAATTCACCATCAAAGGAAAGGTATGTGAACTAGGTCTCGCAGAGGTCTTGTACTATGCAGATTCAGATATTTAGGGTGAAGGTGAAGGGCATCATCTTATATAAAATATATATAAAGTCTCAAGCTATAACGAAAGTCCAAGCCATCGTTTACCCCAGATCGATTCTCATGAACCATGGCATAAATAAGTACAAATTTTAACCAGCACAATATTCAACCTATCACAGATTGATTCTCATGAACCGTGGCATCATTAAGAGTAGAGCACAATATTCAAGCTGTCACAAATCAAATCTCATGAACTGTGGCTTAATTAAGAACATAGCACAATATTCAGGCTATCACATATCAATTCTTCATGAACCGTGGCATAAAATAAGAATAGAGCACAATATTCAAACTATCACAGATCAAATCTCATGAACTGTGGCATAATTAAGAACATAGCACAATATTCAGGCTATCACATATCGATATTCATGAACCGTGGCATAAAATAAGAATAGAGCCCAATACTCAAGCTATAACAGATCAATTCTCAAGAACCGGGGCATAATAAAACAACGTTTAGAAATGAACAGATCCGGCTATCATGCAATCACCAAAAACGATGAATTCATGGGCATAATAAAAACAGCGTTTAGAAATGAACAGATCCAGCTATCATGCAATCACCAAAACGATGAGGTCATGGGCATAATAAAACAGCGTTTAGTCAAGCGCAGATCGAGCTGTAATTTAACCACCAAATCGATATAGTGGGCATATATAAAAACTTAGTTTAGACAAGCACGAAACCAAACCATATTTTTAACCACCAGAAAAGGAAACCATGCACATATATAAGAACTGCACAAAATACCTGCAAAAAGGTACCTTACAGCGAGTCCCGTAGTTGCTATCGGTTTGGGAGCCTAACAAGATACATCGCTGCATGAGTCCCCCTTCTGTTCTACTCACCATTCCTCTCTTTGTATTCTTCTTAGCGGCGTTTACATCCTCCTCCTGGCATGTTTCTTTTTCCGATGGACATGCAGTGTACCCAACAAAATCACAGAAGTTGCCCTACTCAAAAACAGAGAACCCCTATTTCCTACACGCAGAGATTTCCCTTCCCCACGTCGGAGATGGAGGAGCGCGTGACTATCAATTTCTGTCGCCGCCCAGTGGATGGAGAGCCTTTCTCCACCATGAAACAGCTTATAAAAAATAACTCTCTCCCTCAATTTCGACAGTCAATTAAATACTGCAGAGACCATAATGTCTCCATGAAAACGCCTCCACCCTTTGCGACTAAAGATTAGGGTAGAAATAATAAACCACCCCCCAACTAACGTCTTTGTTCTAGTCAAAGTCAAATAATGGTAATTAATTAAATGTCTCCGGCCGTATTTTAAGTAACGGTTTCTACCATCAAATAGTGGTAATTAATTGATGTCTCCATAGTTATTGGCCAAACGGACTCCACCATTCATGGCTTCTCCCATAATTAAAGGAAGTGTAAATCATAAATATATGATATGCCAATGGTTAAATATATATATATATATATAGTCCTTGGTAGTAATTTTAGGTCATCGGTTTCCACCGTCACGGCTTATTTCCATATATCTCTCAATATATAATTTGTATCCCACATGACCTCCAATTAAAATATAAAGTATTGCTCTTCGATTTGTGTGTAAAAATCTTTATATACATATTATGCAAAGGTTCCTCTTTTTCCACATATATATATATAAATACTTATATATATATATATATATTCATGCATAATAATAATGCTCCACCCCATATATATATATATCTTTATATACTTTTACCTGAAGTTCTTTTCGAAAATCCCTTGGTGGTTTTTCCCTCGATAGCTTTATAACTAAAAGCCCCTTTGTGTCGAAGTCAAAAGAAGGTTAGGCTAGGGTAGTCATTTCGGATACTATGAACAGTAGTTAGGAATCCCTAACCATGCTCTTTTGTCCTTATACGTTCACATTTTCCCGTCGTTAAGGTGTTTCTACGACCTGAATTATCGGCTTGGAACTTAGGGTGTAATCATTTTCAAGGTCTTACTGGTGGGGCCTTGGCCTTGGGCTCCTCACTAGAAGACAAATACAATAATATTCAAAAGTTTACAGAGCATCGAGGGGTTTACAAGAGGGACATTACATTAGTAATTATCTTGTGTACAGGTGAGTATCTTAATTGTTTTACTTGATCCGGAATCCGATGTTAGTAATCATAGTAATAAGTATTATTATAAAATCAATCATGTCATATCTTGATGGTTATATTCCATAGTTTAATATACATGTTAACCTACATGGAATAATTTGGTATATTTGATTAATAATTATTTTACTCGAGTTATTTCCACTTGGGTTTAATTGAACAATTGACTACATTTACCACAAGAGCGTAATAATAGCAAAATTATAATAATAATTGTTTAATTAATTAATTGACTATGTTTAACACAAGATCTTAATAATCATCATAATAATAATAGAAATAATTGTCTAATTAAACTATCGGTTATGTTTACCACAAGAGGCACTTAATAATAATAATAATAATAATAATAATAATACCATTAATAATAATTATAATTAAAGATATGTTATAGTTGTTTGTTTTTAATCACAAGTATCATAGTCATGAGCATGTTATCTCTAGATTGTAAATGAACAATGTTTAAGTTTACGCACGACAACTTTCTGAGGATTATTCTAATTTACAACACTTGATCACTTACGTATTACAGTGTTCACCTATCATTAATGAATATGTTAACTTAACATTCATTATTTCATTAACATATTTACCTATGAAGACCTATACCATTATTGATCGTGTTAAGTATTGGTATGTCGATATTGCTATATGTGTGTAAAGTGTGCATGTGTGGCCAGTGGATGCATAGATCATACACGTACTATAAGAAAACATCATATATCCTATATATATATAATAATAATAATAATAATAATAATAATAATAACAACAACAACAACAAAATAATAATGATTCACATAGATAGGACATTCATGGATACAAGACATAACAATTGCAAATACCTAACTGAATTAACATACAAACATGTAATCTTTTAGCATCATCAGTCATTAATTAATAATGAATTAAGTTATAACATCGTTGTATTTTTAGATTCATTACTCAATCAATTATTTTCAAGGAAGAGACACCTGCTACTACTAATCTTGGTGTCGTAGATCCCCCCTGACCCAACACAGTACTAGCTATAACATCCTCCCATCCTAACCTACATCCACACCCTCCCTATCCTTCCTCTGCTAGTATAGAAGTGGATGTCGGCTTCACCAACCTGACCACATAAGAACCTGAGAGCGATAGCGTCTACTGAAATGCGGACCTAGCCTCTCCTAGCAGGCATCCGACCATCGTCATCACAACAACATGGGGAGCGTGTCTTAGCACGGCCCTCCCATGACCTTGGGTATCATAAAAACATAGGGTGGAACACATCCATCCCTCTCAACATCCTGGGTCTATATCAGGGATTGTTTTAAGGAGCCATACTTATTTAAAAGTGTATAAATGTTGGCGAATATTACCAATTCTTAAAACACCAACTATAAAATGATTAGCGATATTTGACAAAAAATATTTTAATTTCCAAGGATTTTATATCATTTATATAATAATTTGGTGATTTTTAGGATGAAAAAAGTTTACCCCATCAAAATTGGGCGAAATAGGGCTTCAAAAAATGCAAAATGGCGAATCTTTTTTGGGAGAAAAACATGGAAAAATAGCCCACTGGGCTAAAATTCGCCCCTAAAATTATCCCTGGTCTATATACCCTATCAAAACATTGTTATCCGCCTAAATGGCACCTCTCCATCTGAGTGCCGACATTCCTCATGTTGGTACACAAAAGGACATCTATGGATTGAGGTTTGCCCAGGGTACTCTTGATGAGCTTCTTATAATACATTCATGCCCCATCCAGATGGTTACTTTGCCATTTTTAATATGTTGAGTTGTATTCGCGACTCTTCTTTTATACAACTCGCGAATCATTCATGAGTCCTGGTTGATGCAAGTCGTGAATCTATGTATTCATGGGTTGCCCTTATGATAAGTCGTGAATCATTCGCGAGTTTCTCTACTACATACCCACGAATGTGTTTCTTAACATTTAAACATAAAACATGCGTTAATTGGAGATTAGTTAACTCATTTAACTTAATTTCCTGAACTGCTACAACTTCCCCAACCTTCGAGAACTACCTTATTTCACCCATATAAATACAGGCCTTGGGGAGGGTGTGATATATACAGACTTGGAGAGCAAAGTTATGCTGGTGGATTGTATACAGAATTCTTTGGAGCAGTGGAACTCAGAATCCTTTGGTTGCAGAGGAGTCCTTGTCTCAGACGTTGGGTTGTAATCTGAACTATTTTCATTATTGATAATAAAGAGAATCCTTCTTCCATATGTGTTTCATGTGTATTGGTTTGATAAATGTTTATGTTTATTCATCTTATATGTGATTTATCTAACCTATTTATATATATATGAATCATCTTGTATCTGGGATATTGGCTCTTGACAGGTGAAAGAGGAGCAACCTTGGAGACTTTGGAGATGAAGTAAATCGGAAGAGGACTAGCAAGGATATACCTTCGTTAATTGAGTAAGTCTTTCTCATCCTCCTATTTCCTTTACTGCACTCTGGAATTCAATTGTCTGTAAGTTGATTGAGTATGTTGGTAACCCCAGACCTATGGTTATTTGGTGTATATTCCTTTACAACAGAAGTGGCGACTCCGCTAGGGAAGCCTAGACTGCTGTAGGTTTTTCTGTCTCCTGACCAGTCTTTGCTTGGAAGTTTGTCTGTGATATTTTGTCCTGGTTTATACTTGCTTCAGTATTCGAAAGTCTTGGTTATTTTTCTTGTTTTTGAGAAAAAGTTTATACCCATTTGCGATTTGTCCTTCTAGACAGTCGCGAATCATTCGTGAGTTGCTCTTATAGATAGTCGCGAGTATGCCTGGAAGTAGGGATTTTTTAAAGTTAAAGTTTGCTTGTTCTTTGCTAAATTGGGTAATCCCTGTTTCTGAGTGGATTTTCTTATGAATGCTATGTGGCTTGTTTGAGTGCCTCTGTTGATCACATTTTGTGATTTTGCGAAAGCCCTTGAGTCTTTTTGCTTGGATTATTTACTGCTTGCATGCTGAAGTGGTTGGCCTGTTTGGGTTGTGGGCTAATGTGTCTTTGCCCAAATCTGTGATCAGGGTCTTGGACTCTATTTTCTAGTTTGTCTTCTGACAGTGGCTGGTTGTCATTTGCCTTTATAAGTCTACAATGAATTTTGTCATTGTGTGCACCCAAGATAGGGTTCCTAGCCTTCCTTTGTGGTTGTCTTTTGTTTCTGTCAGCCTGTTGGCTTCAGTTTGTTGCTTTTAGACAATTTATTTGATTCAAGTTTGCTCAAGTACATTAACTTGTAGGTGAATGAATTTTAGGGAGTTAGTATCATCCCTTTTGGTTGTTCTTTATCTATGTGCTAAGCTTTTTATAGCATTAGGGTTTGCTCTTTGCTCTTTCTCCCATCTCCTTTGCTTGGTATGGTTTTTGGCTTATGTTTCTAGTCAGCCTCTGTTAGTGATCTTTGTTTGATTTCAGAATCTTGTTGGTGTTGTTTTTCTTCTTCTTCTGTTGGTTAACTTTACCTCGTCAAAATAGTTGACTTGTCTTTTATGCAAGCCTTCCTTCCAAGTAGGGTTTATATTGACTTTAGTTCTTTCTAGAGTTTGTTTGGTGGTTGTATAGCAAAGTTCCTTTTAATTTGTTCTTCTTATCTGCATACTTTGCTTTGTAGGTAGTTTTCTTTTGCATTTATAAAGGAAAATTAAAAAGAACGTATACTTGTTTTTACTGCTTTCTCCCCATACCTCCTTCTTTGGCTTGACCTTGTTGGACAAGGTACTGAGCAGCCTTTGTTTGTAGGTTTAGATTGATACTTGGGACTTCTTGACCTTTGTTTATATCAGCCTTTTTGCTCAGTTTCTTCATTCCAAAGTTGTTGGCTTGTTTACCTTTGTAAGCCTTCTTTTCAAGAGAGGTTGATATCTAACTTTAGGGAAACCTAGGGTTTGTTTGTGGGGTATAGAGTAGTTGTCTATTTGCTTTGCTTACAGTACTTGCTTGCATTAGTTGATAGGCTGATTTTTCTTTTGCATTTATAAAAGAAAAAGACAAAAACACATGTTTGCTTTATATGCATGTAGATTAGGTTTTTAGTCTAGATTGCATGGCATATCATTGTTTTTGAAAAATATAAAAAGAATTTGTTCTTTTGTGGTTTTCAAGTTTCTATTTGAAAAATAAAGAGAATAGTTTTTGCTTTTTGCAGTTCATTTCTCTTTGCTTAGTCATTTTGTTTCAACTTTTGAGTCAAAACACCACATAAGTTTCATGCCATTTACCCTTTGACTAAAAAACAACCCTTAAAATAAGTGATATAATTTAAAAATTACTAGTAGGTTTTATTTTATAGGGTCATACACCAACTAGCTCAGGCTAGACTTGTGGATTAGGGAGTTTCAACTCTCCACAAGTGTTAAATTCAGATGTAGTTGGCCAATCACTAGGTAAATCCTTGACTTTATCGACTGTATCTCGGAAGCTCCTCTCAAACGGGAGTTAAGCACGAGGCCGCATGGAGGCTTGGACAGAGGAGATAACCCTCCGAATCCTTGTCAAAACGTAACTTAGGAATTTTACGCATTTGGGGATTATGTTCTAGACAGAGTTTCGGGCTCAGCTACCCTGCCCATGCGTACGAGTCTGGCTTGCGACTGTACCCCCAGACTGTTGGTATAGCCAAGGTAGCCTTTAGTCTCTTGACATCTAGGGTTCATACACAGGTACACTGAAAGGTTATTTCTAGTTGACCTTGGATGGGCTTGGAAGGTAACCTCGGTAGAAAGTGTGGGAGGGTGGTGGGTGATTCCTCCGCTTGTGCCTAAGAACATCTACAGGGACGCCAAGTAACTATCTATCAACTTTCTTCTAGAAAGTATATCTTATACCTTTCTGTCTATTTGGATTTAGGAATTTTTAGTGAGTGCTGTGTGGTTTGTGTGTACTTAGTGTGCCTTTAGGTGTGTGCTTTGTAATTTTGGTTTTATATCAACCTTAGACTTTGTCTCCTGGTTTGAAACTATGGCTAGCACCCCTTTGAACACCAACCAAAAGATCCCCATGATGGGAACTCCTTTTTCTATTCCTCTCATGGGGAATGTTGGTGTTCCCTTGATGGCCACCTTGAATTTACCTGGATTCACCCTAGGGCTACCGGTGTGGTTGTTTTCCACTCCAACTATCTTGAATGTTCCTGATGCTTCTCAAGTAAGCTCCTTATATCAAGGGAATCAAAACACTGCTTCCCCTTCACCTGTAGTTGATTCTCCTCCTCCTTCTACCCCATGCTGTGAAAGTACTGATACTAGTAACCGACAGTCTAAAAGGAGTAAAAGAAGGAGGAATAGGAAGAAGGCACATAAGCAAGGGGGCACCCATTCAACCTCTGCAGGTCAAGTTGAACCTCACCACCCAGCCTCTATGGTTCATACTGGGGTCACCTATCCAACCTCTGTAGGTCATGTTGGATCTAAGCACTCAACCTCTGCAGGTCAAGTTAATCTTCACCATCCAGCATCTTTGGATCATGCTGGTGGGATCCTTCCAACCTTTCTAGGTCATGTCGGATCCAGTCACTCAGCCTCTGTGGTTCATGCTGAGGGCACCCGCTCAACCTCTATTGTTCAAGTTGAACCTCCCCATCCAACCTCTGTTGTCCATGTTGGATCCATCCACCCAGCCTCTGTTGTTCATGCTAGGGGCACACACTCAATTGCTGAAAAGCATGTTGATCCTAACCACTCAGCCTCTGTTGTTCATGTTGGTGGTGCCCGTCCAACCTCTGCAAGTCATGTTGGACCCAGTCTCTCAGCCTCTGCAAGTCATGTTGGGGGCAGTCTCTCATCATATGTACTTCATACTGAAGACAATTCGTCAGCCACTGTGAGTCATGTTGACACTGTTGAAAAAACTACCCGTTCAAAACACAAGCCCAAGTTTCCTTGCAAGCTTTGTGAGGGAGACCACCTTACTTATAAATGCCCTTCTATCGCGGAGTTACGAAGAGTTTGGATTCATGATCATCCTGTTTTTGAACATTCTGAAGCTTTTCAACAACCAAACTCTCTTATTCAGGTTGGAACCAGTCACCCAGTCTCTGTAGTTCATGCTGGGGGAAAACTCTCATCCTTTGCAGGTCATGTTGAGAGAAAACAGTCATCCACTACTAGTCATGTTGACACAGTTGAGAAAACTGTTCATTCGAAGCGCAAACTTAAGTTCCGTTGTATGCTATGCGAAGGAGATCATCTTACTCACAAGTGCCCTACTATCCCAGAGGTATGAAGAGTGTGGTCCAAGACTCAAGATTTTCCTTCTCCTGAACAACCTATAGTTTCTCAACAACCTACTCAACCTTTGGTTGATCAAGTGGTCAAACCAATCTCATATTTGGTCGATCCCACTCTTCTTACGGAGAGTGATCCTGATGTGATTGAACCAATTTCATCTTTGGTTAATCCCACTCTCCCTTCAGAGAGTGACTTTCATGAAGCGGTTGAATCGATTCCATTATCGATCAATCCCACTCTTCGTTTGGAGAGTGAAGTGTCTACTAGTCACATTTTCTTCACTTCCAGTTTAGAACTTACTGAACAAGGGGGCACTGAACTTGTTTTAGATCAACCCCCACCAAGCTCTCGGATTGCCTCCTTTGATTGGGATAGCCTAGTTGAGCCGCGCCTTCCTTCTAATGCACCTTTCCAGATAAAGGTCAAAGTTGAATCTTATACGATTGCTCGTTGTATTGTTGATGAAGGAGCCTCAATTAGTATCTTATATGCTCATGCTTGGTGAGGCATGGGATCTCCCAGCCTTGTGTCAACTGCTAGTCAGTTGCTGGAATTTTATAGAAGAGGTTGTATAGCCTTGGGAATTCTTGCTCAAACACCTGTTACTTTGGGTGGGAAGACCGTCTTAGTTGATTTCATGGTGATAGAAGACCCCTTGGACTTCAATATGCTCCTTGGACATGATTATGTCTATGCCATGCAAGCAGTGGTGTCAACATTTTTTCGTGTGATGTACTTTAATCATGGCGAAGAAATTGTCACTATTGATTAGTTGGATTTTCTTGATCCGTCTCCTGACCCAACGAGAGACCAGGTCTTTCCTTTATTGATTCCCAGTGTTTCTATAGACACTACCCCACCACAAGTGAACTATGTGGCCTCTTGTCCTTTGTGTTCAATTGCTACTGAGAAGCAGCCTCTGTTTTCATGCTTACCTTCTCGGGACTTGGTCCCAGCAGTTGATCGGGTGAGTCATCCTATACATACTGTAGAGCCTTCTCTCCACTCTGTTGATCCACTTGAAATTTTAGA
This sequence comes from Pseudotsuga menziesii, assembly GCA_001517045.1. Lineage (NCBI taxonomy): Eukaryota > Viridiplantae > Streptophyta > Pinopsida > Pinales > Pinaceae > Pseudotsuga > Pseudotsuga menziesii. The sequence goes on from LPNX010258686.1 coordinate 48,309, forward strand.
CATGTGTCCTATCTTGGATGATCTCCTTCCTTTGGATGAAGTCTTCCTAGAGTCTTTGATACAGTCTGACCTTCTTTTGGATGTTGGTTCAGTTGCGACTAAGTATAACCCTGATTTGCCTAGTAGGCCTGACTTTTCTTCTTATGTTGGTCTTGTTGAGTCTTTGGACTCTCCCTTCGAACAACAAGTCAGTGATCCTGATGAGTTTTATTTTTCTTATGAATTTTTCAACTCCTGTGATACTGAGTTTGTTCCTACAGACTCTATCTCCCTTGTTGATTTTTTCTCTCCTTTTTAGGTTGATCTTATTGATTATAAACCCTCGAGCCTTGGTTCTATAGAATCTTCTTCGGTTGATTCTTCCTTGAATTTACCTTTTGTAGAAGATAGCAAAGTCACATGTGTTTTTGCCAAAGTGACCTGCATCAAATCTTTGCTTATGAATATGATCCTCATGTTGTTGTTCCTTGGAGATAGGATTTGTAGTTGGATTCACAACTGTTTACTAGCCTCACCTTGTTGTTCAAGTCGTAATTGCATTTGCATGTGCCCTACTCGCGCTTTTGAGCCTGATGCCGGATTCCACGTTGTTAGCTCGTTGTATAAGCCCTCATCTTTGTTCTCATCGTCACTAATCCTTGTATCATTTTTCCTTTGCAACTTGACACCCTTTACCTTGAGGAGATGTTCCCCAAGTGTCCTTATCTTGCTCACTTTCCTTGCGCTTGAAACTAATTTCTCATGTCTATGACACTCGTCTCCTCGCATTTAGAGCATTCTTCCTGCTCTCCTTCGAGCTCATTAAAGGCCACGAGTTGAATTTGACAGACTTGTTAAAACTTCATGGAAAGGATTTTGAGTTTCTTTAGGCCCAAGTCTGACTCCTCAAAATAGACTTGACTGCCGAGTAAACTTCTCCGTTCAGGCTCGTTAAGAATATGTGAACGAGCATCCACATTGGTGGTAGGTTATCTCTTTCTCGGACCATGTGGAATAGTACGAGAAAGGATCCCTCTATTTTCTTTTGAATTGAGAAGATTATTCTCAGGCATAGGTTTATCTCTTTTACAGACCTGAGAGACTAAACTTACAGAAAAGGAACTCCCGGTATGAGCTTATTTTTCTCTTTTTCATGCTCTAGACCAAAACATGAAAAATATTCCGAGTGTACTTTATGTATTTGTCATGCTTGTTAAACCCTAAAGAACAAAGCATCGAGTTTATTGTTGTAAGCCCCATATCTCGTAATCAAATGGATCTTTTCGAGTGATCTTACCTTCCTTCACACTTGTAAAACTCAGGCTATATGCTTCTTTTGAAGGAGCGTTGGGTAGGTGGTAATTTAACCTTTTTCGGACCTTCCTGACTAAGTACGAAAAAGGTGCACCTTTTCTTATTTGGAAGTTAAGAGAGTTCTTCTTTGGTATGTTTTATACTTTTTCGACCTCAGGAGACTAAATTGTACGAAAAAGGACCCCCCTGGAGTCTTCTTTGGCGTTTTCAGACTCTGTAAACTATGAAAACACCATCGAGCATGTACTAGTTCGGGCTCGTAAAATTCACGAATTAGTGTTTATCAAGCATTCTTCTTTCTTTTCTTGGAGCTTTCCAAAAATGAAGATGGTCCTAAGTTTTCTTTCTTGGACTCGTTAAACTTTTACAAGAAAGAGGGGATACTATCAAGCATTATTTTCCCATCTCTTCAAGTTTGTTAAAAAATGAAGAGGGAACCGAGTTTACTTTCCTGGACTCGTTAAAATTTAACAGGGAAGGTAAAGAAGAAGTTTTCTCTTGTTTTCAGTAATGGCAACCTGTCATCCTTGAACATAGCACTCTTTGTCTTTTGATATCCATGTTTCAGTGTCTACTTGTGTTCATCTATCACTTTGAGTTTCTTACTCCTCCTCTTGTCCGTTATACCTGGGGAATATGATCATGTCTCCTACATGACAGATAAGTCTAATTGCTCTACCTATAAGTTATACGCTGCCTTGGGTCATCTTTGTGGTGTTCTCACTGTTCAAGGACTCTTCCCAAATGTATATTTTATAGCTTGATCCCATCATTGTTATATCTGTTATCTATTTGTGTTTCCCTTCTTTTGCCCAGTTTCTAGTCACTCTTGTGATCCGTTGGAGGATCTGTTGCCTTCATTATCACAGCATGGTTCCGTTTCAGCACTTCCTGATGATGAAGACCTAGAGTTTTGACGATGGTGCCTCAGGATTCACTTTCATCCTTGGTGAATTCCTTTGCTTCAGTTGTTGATTATCATCTATTGATTAACAAACTGTTGAATCCTTTCCATGTTCGACTTCAGCTCCCCTTATTCACATGGCTTGGATTGTACTGGTTCGATCCTTTATGAAGACCTTAGTTCCTCTTTATGGACTAAGTTGTGCAATATTATGTTCTGTTCCTATACACAGCTTCCAGATCTTTGAAGACTCATTCTTGTATATTGTGGCTTCGATCCACCTTCGTAATATACATGGTGCTATATGATGTACTCAAATATTGTAAAGGAGCTAGTGTTCCAGTAAATTGAACATAGCATCCTCAGATGTAACTTTGTATATGACATTACTATGTATTTGTTTCAGGTACTCTCTCTGCTCCATTGGATTTCTGAGTTCTCCAAAGCTGATGTTTATAATGTATTTCGGCCATCATTTCCCTCTGACCTCACACATTAGGGGGCATCTATTATCCACCTAAATGGCACATCTCCATCCAAGTGTCGGCCTTCCTCATGTTGGTACACAAAAGGACATCTATGGATTGAGGTTTTCCCAGGGTACTCTTGATGAGCTTCTTATAATACATTCCTCCCCCATCCAGATGGTTACTTTGCCATTTTTACTATGTTGAGTTGTATTCGCGACTCTTCTTTTATACAACTCGCGAGTCATTCGCGAGTCCCGGTTGATGTAAGTCGCGAATCTATGTATTCACAGGTTTCCCTTATGATAAGTCGTGAATCATTTGCGGGTTACTCTACTACATACCCGCGAATGTGTGTCTTAACATTTAAACATAAAACATGCATTAATTGGAGATTAGTTAACTCATTTAACTTAATTTCCTTAACTGCTACAACTTCCCCAACCTTCATGAACTGCCTTATTTCACCCATATAAATACAGGCCTTGGGTAGGGTGTGATATATACAGACTTGGAGAGCAAAGTTATGCTGATGGATTGTATACAGAAGTCTTTGGAGTAGTGGAACTCAGAATCCTTTGGTTGCAGAGGAGTCCTTGTCTCAGACGTTGGGTTGTAATCTGAACTATTTTCATTATTGATAATAAAGAGAATCCTTCTTTCATATGTGTTTCATGTGTATTGGTTTGATAAATGTTTATGTTTATGCATCTTATATGTGATTTATCTAACCTGTTTATATATATATGAATCATCTTGTATCTGGGAGATTAGCTCTTGACAGGTGAAAGAGGAGCAACCTTGGAGACTTTGGAGATGAAGTAGATCGGAAGAGGACTAGCAAGGATCGACCTTCGTTAATCGAGTAAGTCTTCCTCATCCTCCTATTTCCTTTACTGCACTCTAGAAGTCAATTGTCTGCAAGTTGATTGAGTATGTTGGTAACACCAGACCTATGGTTATTTGGTGTATATTCCTTTACAACAAACATACTTTGCTGCTATCGAGATTATTGGTCTGTGTCATTGTATCATCAATTTTTGTAATCAAGGATCTTCGGTAGAAATAGGTACTATACCACACTTCATATAAAGTATCCATTTATTACATAGCCCATGTGTCCTGCAGATTAGTACTTTGAAAACATATATTCATAACAATATCTCTATTCAATCATGAGTTGGTGCATATTATCAATAACATTTCCTTTCATTGTATAAATCATTAAATTGATCACATCATGGGTCAATATCCATGTACCACGTCATATATATTACATTTATCAATGATGCCAATTAAACATACACGGTCTTTATGAACAAAAGAATATCATGATAACTATAACATAGTAACCTCACAAACATAATCATAACATCACGATCAATGTATCAACATAAGCATAGTAACATCTTAGACATAGTAGCAACATCTATCATGTCATAAATATGGTTTACTCAGTCGAACTGAGTCCAACATTTACTAAGAAAATAAAATGCAACATGTCGATATGTCTAGTCAAATATGGGCATTACAGAAAGGTGGACTTTAAAATCCTAAATATCACAAATAGACAGTCAAATATTAAATGTAGACGAAGTTAACGACAAACTAAATATAGTTGGAATTGTCATAGCATTTCTCCTAGACCAAACTAAACCTATACATTTACCCAAGTCTAAATATTTTAGCTATAATTTTGTACAATATAAGGTTATACTGGGTTTTAGACCTATTTTCTCAATGCTCTCTTAGGCCAAAATAAACCTCTATGTTTACCGAAGTTATGATATAAAAGTCTAATCGAAGGTTTGATTTTATAAATATTCTACAAAAATATTGGGTTTCCGTTGAAACCACTATCTATATTACCTCGAAAGTCAACCATGCATTATTATTTTCTCAATGCTCTCTTAGGACAAACTAAACCTCTACGTTTACTGAAGTTATGATATAAAAGTTGAATCGAATGTTTGCTTTTATAAATATTATACAAAAAATATTGGGTTTTTGTTGAACCCATTGTCTATATTACCTCAAAATTCAACCATGCATTGAATTATACCATAGTTAAAACTGTATGTATGAGCCATGATATGTCAAAGCGCATAACCAAAGTGTCGGCCAAACCAACCATGAGAACCCACCATAGATCTTGTGCACGATGCACAAATACAATTTTTAAGATTCATATATATAAATTGAAATTTATTCCTACATATGGTAAATGTGGAATAGTGATCTCAAGTGTGAATAAACAACAATATAGCGCATTTATTGAAGAGCTAGATGTAAAGATTTTGGATGATGGCCATCAGCTTATTCAGTTAAGTTTATGCATTGGTTCCATTTTCATGTGGAAAGGTCGATTTCCCGCTCTAAATGATATCCTTTTGCTAAATCCATCTTCATAATGGGACAAAAAATTATGTATACATCATTCCCACACTACCTTCTAGCCGCCCTTTAAGACGTTAAGCCTATTAGAGGAAATTTGACCTGAAAATGGGCCTCCTAAAAAAAATTAATAAAAATAATAAAATAATATTTATTAATTGTGGAGGAAGAAAACAAAAAACTAATTTTTTGTTTGTATTTTCGATATATCTCCCCGTGTTTTTACTCAAATTTCGATCAGGAGAGCTCGTTGGATGCGGAATCAAATTCCACATCCAAGGAATACCAACTTGGAATACTTTTGAAGGACCCCGCTACCCGAAAAGCAAACAAAAAAAAGTAGCGGGGTCTGTCAAAAGTTTTTCGAGTGGGTACTCCTTGGATGCACAATTTGATTCCGCATCCAACGATCTCTCCTGATTGAAATTTGAGTAAAAAAGTGAGGAGATATGTCGAAAATACAAACAAAAAATGTAGTTTTTTTTATGATACCTATCCCCAAATTTATATTAAAAAAATGTTTAAGACCTATACAGCATTTCAAATTTAAAGCAATTTCATCGGCTAACACATGATGACATGGAATTTGAGTTAAAGTTAAAAGGCCCATTTTGAGTTGAAATTTCCTCTAATAGGCTTCTTTTTTCGATCAAGTTCCAATCAACATGGCCACTAAATAGGATAAAACCTACATAGCCCCTATGCAATCATATTTTAATTTTAAATGGTGGTAATACACTTACACAAACTACATTATATAGAAAAAAACAAAATATTCCACAAAACATAATCACAAAATAATCCACAAAACATAATCATGACACTTGCCTTTCATGGTCAATGCATATGGCTACATGAAAATATTGATCACCAACCCATCCACGATGAAATTTTTCATTCTTGAAATGAATTTATTTATAGTGATCATTCATTTTTTTAGCCAACTCAAACATTCATTAGGTTACCATAACCAAAGAAACAAACCACTCTTCCAACATTCAGTACATTAACCAGTTTAACAACTATAATTAAGCTATTTGTCAACATTTTATAAGAATTCAAGCAATCAACTATTAGAAAGTATATATTTTTTAAAATCAAAATAAAATTATAAATACTTTAATTGTTTGAAAACCTGGCCCCAAATGCTTTACAAGATTGATTAGAATAGCGAAGGTATACATATAGAAATCATATCCTTGTAAAAAAACATCATTGTGAAAAGAAAGTTTTTGGAAAAAAATCCTTGTAAAGTTTTGTAATTTCATAGTCAATATTCATCATTTATCATTAGGTTACATATATGATGGTAGAGATCATGTTTGGATATTTTTCCCTAGAAGGTAACCCTGTTTTAGGAGGGCATTATATGAAGGATATGGTGGAGTTTGAGAGAAATTGTGAGAGATTCAAGAGGATGTTGCAACGGAAGTGTTGTAGGTTGTATCTTTACATTTTGTTGGACGTAATAAAATGAAGCACAGGCTGTTTCTTAGTGTATGTATCCCATATCGAGTGAACTAGGTATATTCGTGTCTCTCTTGTACTATGCTTTTATGTGTTTTATTTCTGCATTTATTTTATTTTATTACTTTGCTATCATATTTCTAACATAGAATCTTCCCAGCAAAGGTAGTTACAATGACCAAAACAAGTAGATCCTAATATGAGCTTCTATAAATTGTTGCTAGATTAATAAGGCCACAAAATATGAAGTCTTTAATTTGTTCAATAAGAATCAGAGAGAATGTGTTATTTCTTGGAATTATTAATTGAAAAAGAAAAGATAGTTTCCTGATCCAATTCTAAGGATACCATAAGGGACCAAGGGAAATATATTTGGTTGTCACTGGACCACTAATTTGATAATGCATTTCTTACCTCATCTTATGTGTATATCTTAGCTAAGAATGAGATCTTCAATCACACTAGGTCCATTAGTTTTATAATCTCCTTCTTTTCTAAGGAAAACCTCATTGGATACCCTTGTGTTCCCTAAAATATCCATATGGAGGATCACTTAACAACCCACCACAATAGGGAGTAGTATCATCAAGGGAGCCAATTGAAGTTGGACCTATGAACTATGGCCTACCTCTAAACAATATTCCTTTGGTAGATGGTTCAATTGATTGAGACAACCCTTGTTCTTTTAATTCGATGGGGTGTTTATAGCCATGGAGAAAAACACTCAGTGGACAAGGATTCCAAATAGTTATATTGGTATCAATTACTAAGATAGTGGATCTGGATAAGAGTTGTGTACATTACTCATGCTCTTATCCATATCCTTGTCAAATCTCTTTGAGATGTCTATGATTTCCACGTAATTAAAGTTCTTCCCTAGAGCAAGTCAATGCTAACCATAGCCCCTATATGATGGCCTTTACCCTAAATGGAGATAACATATTGACACAACTTTATTTGGTAGCCAATATGTTCCTAATAAACGGGTGGGTGTTAGGCACTGATACGATAGATTTTCATGAGAATTGTGTACATAACTCACACTATTTCCCCCACCATTATCCAATGTTTATAAGGAATCTATGATTTCCATGTAAATATAGTCATTTCCAATATGGATCATTCATTAATAGGTTACATATGTAATGGTAGAGATTATGTGTGTATCTTTTTTCTCTAGAAGGTAACCCTCTTTTAGAGAAGTAATTATATTAATGCTGAGTGGATTTTGAGAGAGACTCTTGAGAGATTGAAGAAGAGGTTGCAACATATGTGTTACAAGTTGCATCTCTTCATTTTGTTGGACAGAATAAAAAAAGGTCTGGATGTTTCTCTATGGATGTAGCCCATATCGAGTGAACCATGCAGGTGGGTGCCTCTTTTGTACTATTCTCTTATGTGTTTTACTTATTCTTTTGTTTTATTTTATTGATCTGCTATACTATTGCTATCATAGAATATTCCTAGAAAAGGTAGTTACAATGACCTAAAGACGTGGATCCAAATACGGGCTTCTATAAATTGGTGCTATATTAACAAGAACACATGATATGAAGTCTTCAATATTTTCAATAAGAATCCTAGTGAATGTGTTGTTTCTTGGAATTGTTAATTGAAATAAAAAATGTTTTCTTGATCCAAGTATAAGGATACCATAAGGGACAAAGGAAAATATATTTGGTTGCCACTCGCCCACTATTTTGATAATGTATTTCTTACCTCATCTTATGTGTCTATCTTAGCTAAGAATGAGATCTTCATTCACAATTGGTCCATTAGTTTGATGATATACTTCTATTCTAAGGAAAATCTCATGGGATCCCCTTGTATTCGCTAAAACATCCAAATGGAGGGTCGCTCAACAACCCACCACAATAGACAATAGTACCCTTGAGGGATCCAATTGAAATTGGACCTCTAAACGATGGCCTACCTATCAATAATATGCCTTTGACAGATGGTTCAATTGATTGATCCAACCCATTTTATTTTAATTTAGTGGGGTCTTTATAGTCGTCGAGAAACACACTTAATGGATAGAGAGTCCAAATAGTTCTATTGGTATCAATTACTAATATAGTGGATTTGGATAAGAGTTGTGTACATGACTCATGCTCTTAGCCTCTCTTTGAGATTTCTATGATTTCCATGTAACTAAATATCTTCCCTAGAGAAAGTCAAAGCTAAGAATAGCCCCTATGTAATGCCTTTTTAACCCTAACTAAAGATAACATATTGACATAAGTTCATTTGGTAGTTCATTGGGTGTTAGGCACTGAGACAAAAGATTTGCATGAGAATTGCGTGCATAACTCACACTCTTAGTCTCGTCATTGTGCAATGTTTTGAATGCATCTACAATTTCTATGTAAATATAGTTTTCCCTCAAAACAAGTAAAGATATCATAGCCCACCAATAATGGTCTTTTAACCCTAAATGGTA